>ML777490.1:393298-417579 GCA_009831015.1 Picea engelmannii | reverse complement strand
AATAAATGTTTTTATTGTTCGTACCTGAGATTTTCCAACATGTTTGAATATTTAATAGACACCTGTCTTATACATGTCCTTTATCTAATTTTTGAAAATGTTTTCATCGGGGTTTCGGGACTTTCAATGTCACGAAAACGGGATGTAGTAAAACCCCGATCGCTGAGAATGCGATATATTAATTAAGTTAATCATTTCATTATTTTAGTAAATCCAGATTATCTTCTCGAAGTTTTATTAATCAAGAGCTTTCGGAAATCGGGAAATCGGAGATCGGGATTTTCGATGACGTGAAAATTTCTATTCGCGGAATCGCGAATGGCGATTTCCCGATATAATTAACTACTCTTAATCACATTTAGCAGTAATTAGCTTATGATCAAACTTTCATTAAGAATTGTTTTAGGTCGTGGATCGGGGAATCGGGGAGAACGATGTTAAGTTTACTTACTCATACGAAACCACGAAACGCGATTTCCCGATATGTTTAACTTAACGTTTAAAACTAATTTTTAAATGAGATTTAAGAAAATAATGAATTAATAGAAGATTAGCGTATCGGGAAATCGGAGATTGGGAGATCGGGATTTAAGGTGTATTGAAATTTGTTATTATCAACTCGCGAACTCCGATATCCCGATATTTTTTAGAAAAACTTCGAGTTCTATCATGTGTTTCATTTAGAATATCATTTGAGAAGGTTTTTGGAGCGTATATTAACTTAATCCTCAACCATTCTTTTTCCGAGATTTAAACCCCAGTTCATTTCAAATTTATTAGGTGTGAAATTTTTTTATTTTATAAAGATTTTAAAAAATGCAAAGACTCTAGGGTACCAAAATTTTGTTTTAAGGTAAAAATTTAAGCTCTGTTTCAACAGGAAAAATAAATCCTAGGT
Organism: Picea engelmannii; assembly: GCA_009831015.1. Taxonomy (NCBI): domain Eukaryota; kingdom Viridiplantae; phylum Streptophyta; class Pinopsida; order Pinales; family Pinaceae; genus Picea; species Picea engelmannii. The sequence continues at coordinate 416,681 of ML777490.1, read as the reverse complement.
GTGTGTGAAGGAAATCCAACACTCTTTTGCTGATGCATTTAATCTAGAATTTCCTATGTTTTGACATTGCTGAACTGAGTTTTATCTATTTGACACCACATTTTAAGACTTATCTCATAAACCTATTGATGGGTACTGAGCTTGCACTTTAGCAGTCAAAGTGTAACTTTCAGTTTTAACACCTTGCTTACACTTTTCTTTGAGAAATGAGGAAAGTGTTATTTCTGGTGGTTCTTCATTCTATCAATATGAAATCCTAGATACCATGGTCAACATAATATATCCAAGTTTATTGGAAACCACACAAAAGGTGATGACCGAATTGAAAATGTAAACAATACATGGAATGTTGTGGGGTCAACATCTTGTGTTCCAAATCTGACATGCAACAAGAAGGATAAAGGAGAAATTGTAGCAGAAATAGTATTTGAATAATTGAAAAGGAAAACATGATGGGCATAGCATGAAATAATCTATAGGAAGTCCCCATGCAAGGTCCAAGTGACAGATATATTGTCATCTTTACCAACAATGAGGTTGAACGCTTAGGGATGTGTCTTCTTTGAAATCTCATTACCATTCATGTAGATGATCTATGCACCACAACCACCCTTCTTCCCTTTCTTTCTACTCTTGAAATCCATGAGTGAGTTCCGATTCTTCTTGAATTTTTTCTTGTATATATAAGACCAACCTATCAAAATATTTCTACACCAAGTTCACATTTCATGGATTTCGAAGGCATATTTTATGAAGTCACTGATATCATACTTCACTACCTAGTAGTATTGTCCTTGATGATTTAGATTTTTATTCTATTTCCTATATCCTTCCCTCTCGTGAATCTTTTTTATAACACTTTACTCATTTTATTGAGTTGTAGATACCTTGGAAGTGGCCATGAAAACAAGATATAATTAAACTGATATCCAAAATGGTGAACTCCATAAGAATTAGGCTCAAGTATCCTTTGAAAATGGTACAACCAATCCTATGAGTAGATCTATCACGGTCTAGTCATCCTGTAATCGTTGATTCCAATTTTGAATGTATTTTCTTAAAAACATCCTACCATAGTTTGTTGAGTACACCATCTTGGAAATTATTTGTTCTCCCTTGGAATAGAGGAGGCACATGAGCTTTTAATTGAATCATTTCTAGCTTATAGCAACATTCAACCATATCCTTGCACCATTGAACAATTTCCTCTTCCTCTCCAGCTAACATCATAGGTGGTTGCATTATCTTAATATCCATCTAAACATATACAAATATATATTACTTTGCTTGGCTCCATGAATATGAGCCCTGGATGTGCCAATATTATCGAAGTTTGATAGAGTACCTGCATCCCAAAACATCCCTTTTTTTGTAATTGTTTTTAACAAGAAATAACACTAGTTGGTGGACTTTAGGGTGGGAAGGGGAAGACCATATTGGACTAATGGAGAGATGGAAAAGGAAGTGTGATAGTGTGTTGGAGCACTAAATATAGTGTCAATAAACTTCAAGGATCGACCAAATCTTCTAGTGTGGATTGTTAACAAAATGGGAAGTGACTACAAGCTTAAGTTGGGTTATCAAGAAACAAGGGTAAATCATGAATATGAAACATGGAATTGACACTTCATCAAGTTACAATTACATCTAAAAACTAAAATTTTCATATTGTTGGTCCTAGACATCAAAATTTTAACATGGGTCAATTTACAAAACATAGCATAGTAAGGCCTTGGGTGTTGTTTCCTATGAAAAAGGAGTACAAAGAGTGTAAACCATATCTCCTTGCATTGTCATTTCAAAAGAGAACTCTAGGCAGAAATAAAAAAAAAAAACATCACAAGGGGGAAAGGTAGGTGGTATGGGATAACTTTGGAAGCAACACTTGAAAATTGGTTAGAAGACAATGAGGTGAGAAAGTACCATCATTCACTCATAGGATTGGTTGTATGGGCGATTTGGTTTACATGGATTGAAGCCTATTCCAATCCAAAGAGTGCAATTCTACTTGGACTTACTACATATATAATTTATGAGAAAGTTAAGAAGAAGGTAAAAAAAATAAGGATAGAGGACCCTCAAATCATAACTACTAGCACCTATGGTTTTTTCTGTTGGAATACTAAAAGTGGGGGGGAATCGATATAAGCACTTTTACCACTTTTAACCACAATACATAAATTTCAACTTTATTAACAATATATGTATCATCAATATATCATGAGCATATAAAAATAAGTAACATCACATCAACAACACAGTACACCAAAATTTACATGGAAACCCAAATGGGAGAAAACCACAAAATGATTTCTTATATATTCTAAAGAATATATCCATTGGAAGCACCAAATTCCCAATTCTCTAGCTACAATTGGAAGGAGGATCCAACCACCTATTTACAGGCTCTAACCTGAAGGAAGCTACACCTCCCTAAATTCTCTGTCTCCAACCAGAAGGAGGCTACAACCCCCTGATTCCCATGCTCCAACCTGAAGGAAGCTCCAACTCCCTGAGTTATCCGACACCAACTAGAAGGAGGATATAACCCCCTTTCCTTGCCTCGTCCCGCTGCCATGAAATATAAGTGTAGACCAAACTGTCACTGCCACAATCACTGCCAGTCTCAACCTATCACTCTATCCAACCCATCACATCAACTTGCCACTGTATCCTACTTGTCACTGTATCCAACCTGTCACATCGACCTGTCCCTGTTAACCTATCACATCAACCTGTCACTGTCATCGATACTCAACATCAATGAAACCAAATCCACAATCACCAAGAATGCCTCTCAAGTATATCCTCAAGCATCACCACTATATGCCTCTACCAAGCATATACCAATATCACCAACAAACCATCACACAAAATGTCTCAATCATTTACCAAAAAATCAATGATATGCAACCAACCATATACCTCAAGCATATGCCAAACCATGTACCATGTATCAACCATGTACATCAACACCTGTACCATACCATGTATCAATCATGTACCATATCAACTACATTAACCACATATCGTCTCATGCATAAACCATGTACCATATCATAATATATCATCATTGAAGTGCCTCAAGCATAACCAAGATAGCCACAATGCCAATATACCAATATAGCCAATATGTGCTACTAATCATTATACTATAACATCACTAAGGGGTACCGACATGTACCTACATCACCAAGACACACAACTCATACATGTACCAAGAATATACCTCACACCATGCACCAAAGATGTGCCTCATACATATACTAATTCCACAACAATATACCAAAGGCATGACCATCACCTCATCAAAATAATAACCAAGATGTACCTCAAACCATGTGCCTCAAGTATAAACCATGTGCTAATATATACAAGAAATGCACCAGCAATGTGCCTCAATAGATACACCTCAACCAACATGTACCATACATCCAAGATGGGCCTCAAGGCATATACCAAAACTCACAAAGATATCCCTTAAGCATGTTCCTCAATATCACCAAGATGCAAAATCATAACACATAGAATAACATACCTTCACATCTATACCTAACCTGGTGCCTCTGATCTTGATACAAAGATCTGTAGCTTTACCTCAGTCCTCAACAACTTGGAACTAACATATCTTCCCTCTTCTATCTTTTTTTCACCGGACTAAGACTGTTGTTTAGCAGGGCCTCACGTGACGAGCCCTAGACAACACGCGGGGGTGCCTCATGTGACACCCTCAAGATGACCCATGAGGGCCTCCTTAAACAGGTTTATATAAAAACCCTAGCTCTCAGTAGCTCCTAAATGTTTTCTCTTCCTTCACACTTTCTCTGCTGCCTTATACTCGACCTCATATTCGCCAATAGAACAAAATATTCTCATAAGAGATATTCAATGAATGTGTGTGTGTCCTTATGAGAGACTCCTTGAAGTGTATTTATACTTTTTCCAAGTAAGTTCTCTCCTTAATCTTAGGGCATCTTGACCTTTCTTGTTGCAACCACTTTACCCTTTCATTAATGATTTGTAACCAATTAGGGGCTTCTTAACCATTCTTCAAGGATTCCAACTTCATGAGGGCATATATTCCTAACCATGAGGAACCACATGGAATACCACCTACCATTGGAAATGGCACGATGAAGAATATCCATCTATGAGTATGTTACCTACAATTACATTTTTCTTCACATCCTTATTCCTTGATCAACTTTTGGTTCCATAACCACACCTCTAGGGCTTTGTGTAGACTTCATCAAATGCACCCATCACATCCGTTGACATTAACCATTCTTGTTGAAATCAATGACAACTAACTCACCATCAATATTGATCACAACTCTGGGGTATCTTGAACGCTCCAAGGGTTGACATCAATGACAACCAACTATCCAAAATTTTCGATGGGGAAACAAACAAACTTCCAAACCTATGTAACATTAGTGGCATTTTGCATGTATCAAACATTTATAAGATTTTTTTTGAGTTTGGACTAGGGGCCGATACTAACAATCTTGCAAAAGTTAAAGCAAAAACTAACCTTATGTCCATTTCTAGGGAGGAATGGAGATCAACATTTATGGTAACCCAAAACTGGTTGTAGAATGGTTGATGGGCTCAAGAGAACAAATAATTATTAATGTTCATGTTAGCTTACCACAAGTAGAGGATATGAAATCTACATTCACAAACAATCCAATTCAAACACATTTATATGGAGTTTTACCAAGACGTGGATAAGTTATCTAAGCAAGCAAGCAACAAAGAACCATGTTCCCTCTTGATGGGAGTGTTTGAGTGGGAAAAGGTAAGACTCTACACTCAAGAATGATATATTTGTAATCATTTCTTGATGTTTGAGCATCATTGTTTATGTTGTACATACATATGATTACCTATGCTTTCTTGTTTTTACGAGTTGAGACAATCCCCATTTGGGGGAAGTGTCTTTTTTGGATAATATCATTGAGGCCTATAATCATGAAAACGTACTCATTTCGTTTTAAATAATGGAAAGGTTTACAAGTTCTTTTATCTTAGAAAAAAAATATTACTATGCTTCACAATATTTTGGGATTTTTTATTGCAACATGCATAGGATAACCATTATGTTCACATTTTATAATTGTGTTCTTTATACCTTCCATCCTTAAAGACTTGTTAATCATAATTTTTTAAGTTGTTGGCCCACTACATCTTCAACAAATTATGTGAACATGTCATTTGTTTTTTCATCCTCCGAATCTATTGCTTGAATCATTCTACCTCTTTTATTGTTATTGAGTGGTCTACTTTTTTCATGGTTTCCCTTGTCCTATTTCTGAAACTTAATTTTGAAATGTAGCAAAAACTACAACAATTAAGATTTTCAGTTCACTCTACACCCAAAGAGAAAAAATTGATACTCTAAGCATTTGAAAATATAAAATTTTCATACATTTGGTTGTTGGAACAAAACAAGATTTCAATCTTGTTTCTAATTTGTCTATTCACATGCTTGCAGTTTTGGGATTGTGCATTAAGTTCAAAGGGTTGAAATGGTGTCGATCCATTTAGTTTTTTATTGTGGTAGTTACATGTTTAAATCTTTATTAATCAAATGTTCTCCTTTTTCTCCTTGCATTCAATTCTTTTCTTGTTATGGAAAGTCTGTCCACACAATGAAGACTAGACCAACATTTACCCATATTACACTATGCAAGCACTACCCTCTTATATAGGTTGATACCCATTTTGCTACACTAAATGACCCAATGGTCCACTATGAAATCACTACTCTCTTATAGATGTTGATGGACATTTAGCTACACTAAATGGGCCAATCGTACTGACATGGTAGCTACAAGTATTGTACTTTCTTGGATGATTCCTTAGATGGAGTTTCCCTGTTGGGTGTGTATACATGTTTTTACACATTTTTGTTTACACGTGGATTATTAGTTGGTCACTTTCAAATTTTGACATGTTCATTCAATTGATTGATATAAAAGATAGTTTTTGGTATGGACATTGAAATGAATTTTAAATTTTAGATATGCACAAGTAGTTGAATAGATAATGTCATAGGTCCATTGAGTCTCCCTTCTTTTGTATGCCTAGATTTTGTACGCTTTGACCCCAAATATTAAAATAGAGGGAAGGTCACTTACGAGTCTAGGCACACTGATGTAAGGTAAGTAATAACCGTATTATCGTAATTGAGGGGTAGGAAGTGCCACTTTATCCCACTTTTCAATACAAGAAATTGAGGGCTCATTAAATAAGAGTTCATGTTCTCTCCATTGGCCCCTAATGCCCCAATGAGCATTATCACAATTAAGGTAAGTGATAACCTTATTATTTTATTTAATGGGAAAGCATTAGCACTGTGTTCCTCTATTAATGAACCTAGTAAACATGTGTAGTGGGCTTTGACACAAGAATTATGTCCTTGTCGCTACTACATGGTGACGAGAGTGTTGGGTGGTTCATCAACGACCCTATTTTCTTCAAACACAACCCAACTAGCTCGTTAGGGTAAGTAGGATGCCCAACCCAAAAACTCGAGGTTCATGTTTACTTGAATTTAACTTTACACAAGATAACAAAATCCTAGATACCCTCACAAAAGTTTAACTTTACACGGGATAATAAAACATGGAAAAAAATAGTCTGTTACTCACCATGCTTGGTTCCCTATGAATATTGGCTTGAGGTCGAGGTCTCTGTCTCCTTTCATATGCAGTGGCTTGAGGTCTCTGTCTCCTTGCAGTGTAGTGTCCGAGGTCTCTGTTCCTTGCACCACAATGGGTGTCGAGGTCTTTGTTTCCTTGTGCACGTGCGAGGGTTTACTAGCTCGAGCTCTTGGCCTTGACTATACTCTTTCTCCCTTGGTCTCTGTTTCCTTGCAATTGAATGGCCAAGGTCTTTGTTTCCTTGCATCGTAGTGGGTGCCCAAGTCTCTATTTCCTTATGTACGTGCATGGGTTTACTAGCTCAAGTTCTTGGCCTCGACTATACTCTTCCTCCCAAAACCATTGACAACCATGACAATGACTTACTAATGGATTATTTGTATATATTATAACTAATCCTCAAAGCCTATGATCTTACCATCCTCCCATGTAGATTGATAGAGCCAATTCATGGAGAGATGAAAAGGTAATCAAATTGTGAGAGAGTGGGGATTTGAGTGCATAGAGGTCATAAGAACCCTCATCATGAATGATAGAAATGGGAAAATGAAATGGAATTGAAGTGATAAACACCATTCCTTTCATAATTATAAGTGGTGGCTATTAAGTTCCTTGAATTGTATATTCGTATATATTATATATTATATATAACATATGTATTATTATATATTATAATAATTAATATGTTATAGATTTAATATATAATATAATATAATATAATAAATATATAATTATAATACATATATATTATATAATTAACTATATAATATATAGTTAATTATATATTAATCATTACCCCTAACACTACAAACCCCTAATACTCTAACCCCCTATGATGATGATTACAATGGTGATGACAATGGCGATGATGATGATGACCATGACGACGACGATGATGATGACAATGAAAATGACGACGACGACGACGACGACGACGATGATGATGAAAATGATCATGATGATGATGGCGATTTCGATGATGACAATGACGACAATGGAAATATAATGATGATGACATTGGTGATGAAAATGGTGATGAAAATGACAATCATGATGATGACAATGGCGATGATGACGACAACGATGACCATGGTGATGACGACGATGATGTTGATGACGACTGTGACAATCACAATGACGACGATGATGATGACCATGAAAATGACAACAACGATGATGATGATGATGATGAGCACTGTGATAATCATGATTATGATGATGATGATGAAAATCATGATGATGACGATGACAATGACAACGATGATGATGACAATGATTACGATGATGATGATTATGACCATGCCGATGATGATGGTGATGACAATGGGAATGATGATGACGATGGCGATGATGATGATGATGGTGGTGGTGGTGGTGGTGATGATGATGATGATGATGATGATGATGATGATGATGATGATGATGATGATGATGATGATGATGATGATGATGATGATGATGATGATAATGATGATGACGACGATGACGACGNACGATGGCGATGATGATGATGATGGTGGTGGTGGTGGTGGTGATGATGATGATGATGATGATGATGATGATGATGATGATGATGATGATGATGATGATGATGATGATGATGATGATGATGATGATGATGATAATGATGATGACGACGATGACGACGACGATAACAATGGCGATGATGATGATGATGATGACAATGGTGATGAAAATGATGATGACGATGATGATGATGACGACAATGGTGATGATGACGACGACAATGATGACCTTGGAAATGACAATGATGATGTTGATGATGACTACACCAATCACGATGATGACGACGATGACGACGATGATGATGACGATGATGATAATGATGACGATGACGATGAAAATGAAGATGATGATGATCACAATGATGAAGATGACGATGATGATTATGATGACGATAAAAATGATGACAATGATGATGACCATGCAGATGATGATGGCAATGATGATGACAATGATGGTGATGATGATGATGATGAATATGGTGATGATGATGATGGTGATGGCGATGATGATGATGATGATGGTGATGACAATTATGATGACAATGGTGATGATGATGATGGTGATGATGAAGATGAAGACGATGACGATGATGATGATAATGATGATGAAAATGATGATGACAATGGCGATGATGATGATGACAATGGCGATGATAACAATGGCGATGATGAAAATGGTGATGATTAAAACGATGACAATGACAATGACAATGTCGACAATGATGACGAAGACGATGAAGAAGATGATGATGATGACCATGACAATGATGATGACAATTGCGATGATGATTATGATGATGATGATGATGACAACGACGATGACGATGATGCCCATGAAAATGACGATGATGATGACCATGATGACTATGAAAATCATGACGACGATGACCATGGCGATGATGAAGATGATGATAATGATGACGATGATGGCCATGCTGATGATGATACCGATGACGATGATGATGGTGATGACAATGATGATGATAATGAAAATTATTATGACGGTGGAGATGATGATGACGACGACGACGACGATGATGATGATGAATGCAACAATCACAATGACGACGATGATGTTGATAATGAAAATGGTGATGATGATGATGATAATGATGACAATGAAAATTTTGATGATGAAAACAAAGAAAATGATGATGATGATGACCATTATGATGATGACGATGATGACGATGATTGTGATGACGACGATGACAATTTTTATTATGGTGACAACAATGACAATGAGGACGATGAGGATGGCGATGACACCACAATGATAATCATGATAGTGATGAGGATGAGGATGAGGATGAGGAGGATGATGACAATGTTGATTATGATGATGAAAATCATGATGATAACAATGATGATTAACCCATATAAATAAATACTTTAAAGATAATAAATCATATAAAAGATATAATCACATAACTCATACAATTCATCATTTCTACAATATATTTGATCATGTTTTTATTCATCCAAGTCTACATCTGTATCATTTGGTTCAAAATTGATGTTGAAAGTATTGGACATATCAACATCATTATCAAATTCATTTTCGATAATATCATCATCAATATCATCATAGAGAACATTTTCATCTATATCTGGCTCAACTTCTTTGACTTCTTCATTTGATGATACATATACCTCATGCTCCTCTGCATCTTCTTCTTCTTCAATATCATCTTCTTCTGGTACATTATACTTTATATGCCTTCCTCTTGGATTATATATAAAAATGTATGACCAACCTACTTTACCTATAACCTCTGAATAAAAGACTTGATCACATTGGCTTAGAATAACATAGATTTATGTATCCGGCTCAAACGTCATTGTATTGACTATTGTAAATCCATTGGAATCCTCAATAAAAGTTCTACCTGGATCATGTTCATTCATCTGTAACCTATATCATTTGTCCTCGAACAAAACTAACTTGAAGGTTTTGAATTCACACTCGATCCTATCATCCAAATACCCATAGTATCTATTTTATGATATTGTTAGATGCATGTCACTCCTGGAGGAAACATTAGTGACTTGAAAGATTGTAGTTATCCCACAATCAAAGGTTTTCTTCTTGTAATCCAACTTTTTGATGCGAAATTTATGACCATTTCACCACATATCCTTGTGGTGTGTCAACTACAATATTCTTGACATGCAAAAAATGCATTATCAATCAATAAACATATTTAGACTTAGGAAAAATTAAAAAAAAACACACCACATAGATTAATATATTGGAAAAAAACTAAAACATGATGTGGGTGAATAATATGATTTCTTTTTTATCTTTTAAACCATATACTAAATCAATTCCCCTCTAAGTAAGATTGGTATCTTGATTACAATGAGTTTCTTTAAGAAAAGTAGCCACTCCTTTGTTAGATTTTCATTAGTTTCGTTAACATTATATTTACCATAACATTTTTATATTATTTTTACATTCAATAATCATATACTAAAATATATAAGCAACAAATAAACAAGAACAAGAAGACACAAAGATTTATCTTGGGAAAACCCCAAACTTGGGGAAAAACCCAACCAAATTTTCTCAGAGAGAATATTCCATTACAACCATGAACAATCTCTAATCACAAGAGTAAACCAACAATGAAGAACCTTGATAAAAAATACTTATATATTCTTCTTTTCAAACCCTAGTGAGGGTAGAGAACTGATCAACACCATAGAACTGGCACCGAGATAACACACCACAAAGCTAGCACCTAGATAGGTGCATCACTAGAACTGGAACCACATAGATGGTGCCACTGGTAATTGCAACTGATAACTGGAAGGAAGAAACTGATCCATACCACGCAACCTTAGTGCAAATCCTCCAAAGGTAGTGCACACAAGAAATCACCAAGACCCACCAATAATATCCTTCCCCAAGTGGGGCACAACTTCCAAGAGAACTAGAGACCAAAAATGGCGAAACTGTTGCAACTGAATAGTGCACACTGTAGAAGGAGAACTATGTGGCTGTACAAATGAACTAACCCAGACTTGTAATTATACTAATATAGGCACCTGTCTAGGGCCGAATTCTTATTCCGGGTCTTTATTATTTTTGTGGGATGAATTCTCTTCTGTGGTATTCTATTTCACTTAATTATTTTCTGGGGTGTTCTTCAACTGTTCAATGGTCTTCCTTTGAATTCTTGGAATCTTATTCTTCTCCAAGAAAAGTTTTCCAGGAGGAAATACCTCTTGTAGTTACCAAAACATCAACACTCCCTCTAATTTAGGGAGGTATATTTCCATGATGTCTTCATCTAGTAGTCCACTGACTACTATGCAATCATCTAGTAGAACACAACTACTACCATGCCATCGATAACTCCATCCTCTTTCATAGTCTATATGACTATGCTGCAATCAACTAGTAGCACTAAGCTACTACCATGCTCTCCACCAATCAACTAGCATCACAAAGATTCCACCATGCTGTCATGACTACATAACAATAAACTTGTAGCACTAATTTACTACCATGCTATCCATCAATCAACTAGAAGCATAAACTGCCACCATGTTGTCAAGACTACATAGTAATCAACTAGTAGCACTAATATATTACCATGCTATCAATTAGTCTCTCATGACTATGCAACAACCAACTTAGTTCTCCAACAAAACCCTAGAAACCATCAGCCCTTCTAGTATACCAGAAGGCTACACCATGCACAGTGCAATCTCACTCAAGATGGATTATGGGTGACTATAGGACATAGTTGTCTACAGTCATGGAACGGATAGAGGATGTTCGATTTCTTTGTCTACTTCTACTCTAACATGTATTATACCATGTACTTCATTATACCATTAATATAAATCTAACAATTATTTCATTCTACATTATTAGTGTTAAGCGCTACAAAATACTACTCTAGCCATTCATCATTCATTCATAATTGCAGAAACAACAAAAAACATCATTCAAACAAAACAAAACACATGATTTTACCATGGCTCACCCCTTCTGGACTACATCCACAAAGATCTTCTGCTTTATTTATTATTCTTCATCAAAAAGTTGTGCGTTGCGTGCATTACATCATGGGTTTATTAATGGTGAGGCTGACCAACGTTGCACCAAGCTCCACAACTTGCAACCTGACCTTCAATTACATCTCAAAACTAACTCCATCTGAGCTCCGCAGCTCTCAAAAAAACAAATACTTTGACTCAGAACTCAAAAATGTACTCAAAGTACTTTTCTCACACAAAGTGATTATGATCAAAATATGATCTCCTATTTTACTCATACATCCTCTAGTTATACAAAAAAGGTGGGTAAAAACCATTACATCATGACTCAAAACCCTAATTCTAAGTGGACCCAACTTTTCCCACTTTCTAACTGCCTTCTATGCGATTGGTCTTTGATCCAACTGTTCCTTGCTTTGATTTTTCATCGATCTTCCTTAATTCTTGGCGCGTTGCTTCCTTTTCCCTTTGTCGTGCTACTTTTCCTTCTTCCTTGGCACACACTTCTTCCTTTGTTCCATTCCTTAGAGATTAGCCTTGTTTATTGCACTAAACCCCGAAATTGCCTGCTCCAACATGCCCCCTACACTAACCTATGGCTCATCCTGATCCACTCAAGAAGTGTGTGCCTTATGTACATATTTGTCCAATTATCGTAAATTCTTTATGAGTGCATCTACTTGTGTCTTGGATTTCACTCTTTTCTATCAAGGTCTCCACCACCTTCATTGTTATGTCCTCCTCCAACACTTTTATGCTCTATGAGTATGCATGTTTCAGTCTACCTTTCTATGTCTCTAATTCTTCAATCACCTTCTATGCTTGCTCCTCTAAGGGCTCCAACTGAGCCTTTTTTGTCTGTCTTTCCCCTTGGATTGACTTTAGATCTGCTTGCAAATGTTTCATCTCATGTGCACTTTTTAGCCTATCTGAAATAATCATCATCTTTTGTCTCTACTTCAAATAATGGACTTCAACATTCAACTTTTCTTCCCTCTGATCCAACTGCTGGATCCATTTGTCTTCTACCAAGCTCATCCAGATATGCGTGATCCTTTCGTAGAGATTTTATACTTCTTTTACTTCCAACTCAATTCTGTCTGTCTGTTCTATTTCCTGTTGCTTCCTATCTGATAAAACTTCTGAAGGGGTGGTTGGTGTCAGCTTCCAAACCAACTCTACTATCTACTGTTTACACCCATCCTTCATCCGTGCTATCCTATTTATCTTTTCTTCTACACTAAGTTCTCTTTCTAGTGCACTGTCTGGAATCATCGGGAATACTTCCTCAAGTCTTTGCTCCAGTTTATCTACTTGTTGTTTTTCCTCCTCACGTTCAATCTACACTTATTTGAGGACTATCTCCAATACCTCCTTCTCTTCCTTGGCTGTATCCATATTTTTCGCATTCGTCCTGGCTCTCGATTGTACTTCTTGTGTGACTCTCATTTGCAACTTATATAATGCTTTTGTTGGAATCTTAACCAATACCAATTCCATCTGTTCCAAATCCTTGACCTGTTTATGCGCCATGTCTTCATCCATTTGTAGCATGTATTTATTAATGCTAAATTTTTCACTTTCCAATGCCATTATCTTTATTGTCTCCTCCTCACTCTACACTGGCCTGTCCTGTTCTTGCATTGTTTGTTGCTACTGTGTCTATTATTTTTGTTGCGCCTTGGTGAATTGTATATTCTCCAAGACCTACTTGACCTCTATCAACTCTTGCATTATCTTTTCTCTTTGTTTTTCTGCATCTTCATATGTTTCTACGGTGCGATCCTGTACTCTTTCTATGACTAATTCCACATCATATTTTGTTATTGTATACTGGGGGACCTCCTTGTGCGTCTTCATTTTCTTGCACACTCCACCTAACTATAAAATAGTTCTTTTAAATGGTCTTGACCCCTTTTCCTCTGTTTTGATTAGGGTATCTGTCTTTGGTATGTCCCCTCCTACTTGTCCCTCATGTGAAATGATGTTATCTTCCCTATGTTTCTCTCCATTAGTGGCATTTTTCCGATCCTTCTGCTGTGTGATAGGCTTGGGTATAGAATTTTTTTTCTAAGTGTTCTTCTTTCTACGCTCCCCTCTGTCTACTTCATGTGCGTTGCTGCTTTTCTTATATTTTTTGTTGGGGTAATATTTTTCTATGAGGAGCCCACTTTTGATGGTTGCTTATCCTTTTCTGGCTCCACTAGAACCTTCCATTCCTCCTTCCAATATTTTATTTCCCATTGCACTTCCTCTGCTGTGACATAGTATCTCATCTACAACCACTCTTTCTCTAGATATTTTTTTTCCTGGATCCACATATTGTGCCTTGATGTTTTGAAGTTAGATATCTTCTTGCATTCCTCTACCACCTTAGGTTGGATCCTCCAAGTTTCAACCACATTTTTGCGTATCTCTTCCAAATATGTCACAAATATGCTGTAGTTTGTCTTTCTTTCCTTTACGACAGTTGTGTTCCACAATGTTACAAACTGTGTTGCACAAAATTTTCCGAGTCTATGAAAAAATACATTATATTTGGGGTGTTTCCATCCCTCTAATTGAATAAGTATGAGTAACCATGAATAGTGGAACTCTGTGCCTAAGTCCTGGGTGTCTTTGCAATCATCCAAAAATAAATTTAACAAGTATGGAATCCATCTCAGTACAATCCCTTTTGCACACTGTGAAACTACTGCTATCACCCCTGATGGTGCTTCTTATTTGCAACTCTTCCTTAACAATTTACATGCCATAATATTTGTTGCTAGCCTCGTCATGGGTTCACTGATTTTGTTTATAATGATCCCCATAGATCTGCTCTCTATTCCATAGGTTTGCTTCATTTCTTCTGCCAAGGATTTATCCTTGGTCTTGTTATCCAGATACTACACAGGTTTCTCACCATTTGTGGGAAGACCTGGTAGTTTTGAAATTAACTCGACATCAATTGAGGTCGGCCTATCCAGCCATCAAATTCCTCCATGCATTACTTCCAATAATTGTTTGACACAAATATTTACGTCCTCACCCTTCCAAAATGCGACATATCTAGTAGGCTCATTATGCGTGTGTTATATAAACTTGTTATCCATTGTTTGGGTTCTAGTATTGGTACTCCTGTCACACTGACCCCTCTTCTCTCCATGTATACTTGTGGTTCAAATTTAGGAAACTTGTCTCTATCTTTTACATCATGGTCTGCATAGCGCAATTTATCTACACATCCTAGAAAATATGGTAAAATATGTACTTCTACTGGTATGTGCGGTAACACAAGGGTTACCTTCAGTTGCTTGCATGGTGACCTATGGATTGTTTGTTTTCCTTTCCCCTTTGATGACACCCTTGAGGGACATGCCTCCTGGTGCATTTTCTCTTTCTCTTCCTCTTCTGTGCCAGATTAATGCTACTCTGTGATCTCTTCTACTTGTATTTTCTCCTACTGCATCGACTCTATGCCAGATTGAACCCTCAGCTCATTGGACTTAGTTTTTTCCTCATCTTCTTCATTTTCTAGCTGGATTGTTTCCATGCTGGGTTACTGCGTCAGGTTTTGCTCCTCTGCCATGTTTTGTGGGTCAATCTCCATTTGTCCTGTCGCAGGGGCTGGCTCCTGCTCCTCCACCACTGTAAGGCTCACTGGTTCGATGATCAGGGAAGGGATGGAATCTACATCCACCACTCCCTCCATTTGCGTAGGGTTTTCCACTTGCATTTTTTGATCCTGCAATAACCTCATGACGCTACATGTTTTCCTTGCTGTCCTTCTAGGAGCTTCGAACTTCGAAGGTTCCATATTGCTTGAATTTGTGTAGGTTTTCTTGAAAATCTCACCGATTTCCTTCTAAATCACATGTTCTCTCTTAGCTTCTTACTCCTTAGCTCTGTATTTTCTCGAAGTCACAATGTGGCTTGTCAGACACAATTTTTTCTTCTATAGTGCTGCCATAAATTTTTGAAAACTTACCGGACATGCTTCCTCCACTGTCATAAATGTTTGTTTCATGCCTCATTTTTTTGGTGGCCGATTTTTATTTTCCTAACTATTTCATTTTTTCGGTGCACAATATTTTTCTACTATCATATTTATTTGGCGCACAATTTCCTTCTGTCATAGTTTTCCTGCACACGCTACTTCAATTCTTGTCACACCATTCTACTGTCTACTATGTGCTGTCATTCTCAACTGTATGTCTACAACTTATTCCTCTAACTACTTCTTTTTGTTGTTTTCTCATTTTTCTACTTTTTTCTTCTTTCCCTTCTTTTTCTATTTTTTTTTTCTTTTTATTTTTTTCTTCCTACTATATACATTATGTACAATTCTACTTTCTCCGCTGTGATTATTGAGAGTTGGTAGGTCATTTGTCTCTATACAGTTTTAGTTGACTACCATTCACCATTCCTTGCCTGCTAAATCCTTCAATTGCACAACACCTCCATCTATGACAAACTTTATCTCATATGGGCCTAGCCAATGCATTCTAAGCTTCCCCGAGTGTTGTAAATACTTACTGTCATAGAGGAGAACCGAATTTCCTTCCTTGAAGTTCTTCTTAATATGTATATCATGCCAAGCCTTATCCTTTGATTTCTGTACCTTCTGAAGGAAACCAACTATGATCCTGTCTTCTTCCAGTTCCATGAGTTGAGCCAACCTTTCCTGTTCTGTGCCTCTTTCTGTCATGTCTGTAGTAGCTGCAATGTGCAGACTTGGTATCAAATAATCTAAGGGAACAAATACTTCTTGTCCATACACCAAACTAAAAGGTGTCTTCCTTGTTATCTTCTTACATGTAGTTCTATAAGCCCATAACATTGACGGTACCTTCAAGTCCCAACCATCTCTGTTCACATTACAAATCTTTGTCAAGGCATTCTCCAATATCTTGTTAAATGCTTCTACCATTCCATTATCTTGAGGGTGATATTTAGTGCTCTTCTGATGATGTATATGAAATTCTTCTACCATTGCCTAGATTGTGCTATTGATAAAGTGAGTCCCCTAATCACTCATCAAAATTCTTGGACATCCAAACCTTGTTACTACATGTTCAAACAAAAATCACGCTACAGTCTCTACACTACAATCCTTCACTTCTACTACCTTAGCCCATCTAGTCTATTATTTTGTCACCGTAATAATATATATTTCTATTGATCTTCTTGCTGGTGGACTAATTGGACCTACAAAGTCTACTACCCATTTATTAAATACTTGCAAATTTACCTGAGGTCTCAATGGCATCTCATCCCTCCTGGATGGCTTTCCAACTCTCTAGAAGACATCACAATTCTGACAATACTCCTTTCAATCCTTGTGAACTATTGGCCACCATAATCCTAAGTGCAATACCTTCTACGCAGTTTCTTTCCCTGCATAATTTCCTTCAACTATTCCTTCATGTGCTTCTACCAAAATGATGGGTCTTTCATGCTCCATCACACATCTTCTCAAAATGTTGTCTGCACCAAGTTTGTATAAATAACCTGCAATCAATTGGTAGTTTGCAACTCTGAACACCATATTTTTCTTTTGCACAATATTAAATTCCTTTGGTGAAAATTGTTAGACACAATGGTACAATATTTTCATTGATGTGAACAGGGTGCAGAAGAATCCAGTATAAACAAAAGCTCAGAAGGAAGAACGTTAATCGAAGTTCAGAAGAGATGATGCATTTGAAATAACAAATGAGACAAAGTTCTGTGAGGGAAGAAATCCTTTTGTAAAGGATCGAGTTACATGAGTCGTTCATTCTTATTTTGAGATAATCTAGGATTGTTAGATCAAGGTGAAGTCATAGGTTAGGAAGGATTAAATCTCAACCATCAGATCTGAAGTAGGAGCTTCAGATGGTTTCCCAACCATTGGGTCAAGTTTCGATCTGGAATGGAAATGTTGAACCTTTATATTTGGAGCAGGAGCTTCAAACGGTTCCCAGCCGTTGGATCAAGTTTCGATATGGAATGGAAATGTTAAACCATCAGATCAGACTAAAGGAAAGAAGGTGGTCAACCCTGACATTGACCACTCTGACGAAAATGATTCCAAAATAGGTAAGTTTACCTAAAGGCTGAATCCCCAAAGTTACAAACTCCCGTCAACCATTGATCTGAAGTGAAAATATTGAAACTGTCAGATCACACTAAAGGAAAGAAGGTAGTCAACTCCGATGCTGACCAATCCAGAGAAAATGAGTCTAAAACATGTAAGTTGAACCGAAGGCCGAAGCCTTGAAGTCACAAACTCTTGTCGACCGTCGTGTTGGACAACTAAGAGGGGGGGGGGTGAATCAGTTGTTATCATGCTTAAACAATTATGTTTCTTTTAAAAACTTTTCAAGGCACTCAATGATGATGACAATAATGCAGGGAAATAAACAATGGAACATTCAACATCAGTCACATATATGAGAAATACAAAGAGAAATATTTCCCAAGGAAACCCATACAGGGTAAAAACCTCTTTTTCTTTATATGATAAGTAATAGTTACATTCTTTACATTATCATACATATGAGAACCAACTCATAATGAGGCTAAAACCTTAGTTTTGTAAGCTGCTACTTGCTGAGAGCACCAACTCTCTGTTTTCTCTAGCACCCACTATAAGGAAGCACCAACTCACTGATTTCTCTAGCACCAACTCCCTGTGTTCAAGCACCCACTTGAACCTCTGACGACACCAATCCTCCCTAGCACCTCCCAACCACCCTGAATTATAAATACTTTGTTACTAAAACTTATTACAGTGATATAAAGTTATTCAATGGCTTACCAGCCTTGTCACTGTTCCGTTACACTACTCTGCCCTGTCTGCATCAGTGTCTTCTGCACACACCTTACACTTCCTGTTCTTCTGCCTTTTATGATTTCTGTGCCATATCCTTTCAATGCAAAATTTCTCTATTGTGAATTTATGCTCCTGCACTCTGCCTCCTTGCACACCCCTGAATTCTCCTCCACAGCGACAACCCTTATCTCTTCTTTGTTCAACATTCTTATAGTCTCTGTTGTCTTTGTGCATGCAATATTCGCAATGCCTCTGCATGCTCACTCCATGCCAAATTCCTCCACATCTTGAGTGCTCTGCCTCATCATCATCGCGACTCTTCAACTTCTTCGGCAGTTATTCCCACGCATTCAACATCACTGGGTGTTCTGTCTAGATTTCTTAGCTTTCCTGGCAGTTGAGGCTCTTCGTCTTATTTGTCTTCGACGAGCTTATCCTTTCTATTTTCAGCTATAGACTTCAATGCTCATCCACCTGTCAATCCCTCTAAGAGTTGTCTTCCTTTACTGGACAAATCTTGGAGACTCTTCAGCTCCTCTGGCGATCACACAGAAGTCTCTTCGAATCTTCTGGTAGAAACCATCAATGGTTTCTAGCAGTTACACTGTGAAGCGCAACATTAGCCCTCCGATCATACTCAGATTCACCTGCACCGTTGGATTGGCTACATGGGATCTTGCACTCATTTCAACATTTTGGAATTCGACAATTCGACATTTGAGTGACCAAGTGTCTCGATACTCTCATACGCGATCTCCGAAGCTCCGATACAAAGATTTTCTGCGCTATCTCCTTCCTCTATATGACCATGGCCATGACCAAGTGCTTATGTATAAAGTGCTTTTCGCGAATTTGCATTTCGTGAATCTGGAGATGAGGCATCTCAACTCTCCAAGTCGCGATCTCCAAAACCCCGAAATGGAGCTTATCTGGACTAACTCCTTCCCTTCTCATGACCACCGGCGATGACCATAGATTGTGCCAAAAATGTGCTTCATATTTCATGAGTTTCCACACCATGCTCCGTTGACCCCAAGTCAGCGAAATTCCAATTGCTTGCCACTTGTCCTATGATTTGATGGTTCAGATATGATCTTGATTTGACGACCACGATTAACTCACGATTTCGCATCTCACGAGTTCTTCAATGGAGGTTCTTGTCACTTCGACTTGCGATAGGCGATATTCTAAAATAAAGTTGGATCGACGGTCCAAATCACACCTTGATCTGACGACTGCGATTAACTTGCGATATCGCATCTCGCGAGTTCTTAGATGGAGATTCTCGTCACTCCAAGTCGTGATACACGAAACCCCGAAATGGAGTCTTTGACATGCTCTGATCTTTCACAATGCGTCCTCTCGATCAACGGTCAATATCTTGTCGTGATTTCACATATCGTGATTTCGACAGTCCTGTGGTATTGATCTTGCCTCTCCATGTTGCGATTCGCGAAACTCCAATTCATGAACTCGCTTCACCTTGCACTTTTAAATATCATGCAGATTCCCCTGGATCCTACGATGGTTGGTCCTCATGCTCGAATCTAACACTCGAGATCTATCCTCCATATCTGCGTGCTCTTCTTGTCTACATTGAGATCTAACATCCATCGGGAATTATGAATTGTTGATCCAACGATCACTGTTGCTGCTCCTCCCCGATTATCACTATGCTGCTGATCATCTCTGCTGTACTTGCCATCAATGGCAAGCATATGCTGCCTGTAAAACATGCCAACAATCTCCCCCTTTGGCATTGATGGAAACAAAGCCACCCAGGTTCTTCTTTTCTCCCCCTTTGACATCAATGTTAAAGAAAACACGCTCCCCCTGAGCTGTTTCATTAATTTTAGGAGGTATCAGATATGAAACCAATACAAGACTCCCCCTAACAGGGTGGAATCTCTTAGATGTGAGATGAGATGACACCCAACTTCTGTTTGAGATATTCAAATGGTGTCTTGGCTAGGGGTTTAGTAAAGATGTCTGCAATTTGTTCTGTGGTGGGAATGTAATGGACCTAAACAATCTGATTGGTGACCTTCTCTCTCAGAAAATGATATTTTGTGGGAATATTCTTGGTCTTGGAGTGGAGGACATGATTTTTAGACACACTGATGGCATTAGTGTTATCACAATGAATTGGGATCGGTGCCGTGTATTTTACCTCCAAATCTGTAAGTGTCTGAATCATCCATAATACTTGAGTGCAACAGGTAGCAGCAGCAATGTACTATACCTATGTGGTTGATAAAGAAATGGAACCTTTATTTTTACTAAGCTAGGCTACTAAGGATTCACCCAAGAAGAATGCTCCTCCATTGGTGCTTTTTCTGTCATCAACACAGTTTTCCCAATCTGCATCTGAATAAGCAATCAACTGAAGATTTTGATTTCTGGGATACCACAGACCATAAGTTATTGTTTCTTTCAAATACCTGAATATCCTTTTGACAGCTTGCAAATGACTTTGTTTAGGTGCAGCCTGATATCTTCCTACCATTCCTCCAGCATGCATTATGTCTGGGTGAGATGCTATGATGTACAATAGGCTGCCTATCATTGATCAATATGACCTTTGATCAACATCAGGTGAATCATCATCCTTGCTTAATTTACATCCAGTTACCAGAGGTGTACCCACAGGTTTAGAATCTTCCATCTGAAACCTTTTCAACATTTCTCTTAGATATTTTTTTTGAGAAATGAACATCCCTTCGGACCTCTGAGTAATTTGCAGACCAAGAAAAAATGACAGTTCTCCTATCATAGACATTTCAAATTCAGACTCCATGGCAGAAGCAAACCATTGTACCAATTAATCCTTATTACATCCAAAGATGATGTCATCTACACAGACCAATACGATGAGAAAATCATTATCTTCTGTTTTAATATACAGATTTCTATCCATTGTTCCTCTCTTGAACCCTTTGTCTTTGAGATACGTATCCAGTCTGTGATACCAGGCTCAAGGGGCTTGTTTTAAACCATATAAATATTTCTTCAACTTGCATACTAATTTAGGGTTATCAGACAGTTTGAAACCCTCCGGTTGTTCCATATAGACTTCTTCACTTAAATCTCCATTTAGAAACGCTGACTTGACATCCATTTGGTAGACTTTAAACCTGTTATGACAAGCATAGGCAAGAAACATTCTGATAGCTTCTAATCTTTCCAGGGGCACAAATGTTTCACCAAAATACAGTACTTCTATCTGAGCATAGCCTTTACAGAATAACCTTGCTTTGTTCTTGATAACTTGTCCTTTCTCATTCAATTTATTCTTAAAGATCCATTTGGAGCCAATGAAGTTTTTACCTTCAGGTCTGTGAACCATCTCCCACGTATTTTTTTTCTCAATCTGATCAAGTTCATCATTTATTTCTTTAACCCAATGATCATCTTTGCTGGCTTCATTGAAATTCTTGGGTTCTAGCATGGATATGAGAGCTATATGAGATTGTTCGGTGGTTTTGATTAGCTTTCTCCTGGTTTGTACACCTTTGTCTTTTTCTCCAATTATCTGACTTGTAGGATGATTCTGGAGAAGGAATTTGTAGTTGACTGCTGATTTGAGTCTGTTTGAGTGTCCGAGTCTTCATATGATTCAGAGTCTTCATTTTCTGATTCTTGGACCTGTTCATCTTCAGCTTTAGCTGTATCTTTTGGAGAATACTCATTACTGTATACCTCTCTTGCTGGGATTCCTTCATCAATTTTTAGATCAATACAGTCAACCATTTTATGCAGCCTCTTATTATATCATCTATATCCTTTACTGTTTGTAGCATACCCTAAGAAGATACCTTCATCAGCCCTGTCATCATATTTGTTGAGGTTCTCATCATTATTCTTTATGTATCATTTACTCCCAAAGACTCTGAAGTGTTTGATTGAGGCAGGTCTTCCAAACCATAATTCATAAGGTGTCTTGTCACTTTGTGGTTTGAGGTGGGCTTTGTTAAGGACATGAACTGCCGTGTGTATTGCTTCTACCCAGTAGGTTTGACCAATGTTCTTCTCATTCATCATTGACCTGGCCATTTCCTGCACTGTTCTATTTTGCCTCTCAACAACTCCATTTTGTTGTGGAGTTCTTAGGATTGTGTATTCTCTATTGATCCCATGTTCATCACATAATTCCTTGAAGTCTCTTGACATAAACTCTCCTCCTCGATCTGATCTTACTACCTTTAACCTCTTGCATGTTTGTGTCTCTATTAAAGACTTAAATATTTTAAACTTCTCAAATGCTTCATCTTTTTCTTTGAGAAAGGCAACCCAAGTAAGTCTGGAGTAATCATCGATAATCAACATGAAGTAGTTTTCTTTCCCTGTGCCTTCCTGTCTTGATGGTCCACATAAATCCA
>ML777490.1:374905-388668 GCA_009831015.1 Picea engelmannii | reverse complement strand
AATCCCATCAACCGTTGATATGGAGTGAAAATATTCAGAGTGCGCTAAGGAAGAAGGTGGTCAACTCCATACTTGACCTACTTCGGTGATAAGCAACTCAGATAAACCAAGAACTCCCAAACCTGAGAGTTCCAGAATAAACAGAGTCCATAGGATCAAGATAGTTGAAAATCTACGGTGGTAGATCTATTCGACACTTTGGAAATAATCGAAGGATGGTATTATTGAAATTACTAAGACAACTGAGAGGGGGGGGGGGTGAATCAGTTGTTACTGTGCTTAAACAATTTTAAGTCTATTAAACCATTTTTAATCTTTCATCAAGTGACCATAAATATTATACATCATATGAACAACATAAATAATGAACATCAATCACACATAATATATACACAGAGACAAATTTTCACAAGGAAACCCATAAAGGGAGAAAACCTCTTCTTCTATGAAATGATAGGCAGTCTTTTAAGTTATGTACATCATCTATGTTTGAGCACCAACTAAAAGTGAGGCTACTACCTCTGTTTTACAAGATCCAACTTGTTTGAGAGCACCAACTCTCTGGTTTCTCTAGAACCCACTAGAAGGAAGCACCAACTCCATGAATGTTCCAACATCGACTGGATGTAAGCACCTACTTCCACTTATACAAGCACCAACTTGCATATAGAAAACTCTGTGTTTTCCCAAGCACCACCCTGCGACCTTGTTTTCTAGACACAACTAGATGGAAGCTACAACTCCCAATATTCAAGAACCAACTCGAATATCAGAGGACCACTGTCCTCCCCAACACCACCCTTCCTCCCTGATTATAAATAAATGATTGAATAACAAACAAAATAGATAAATCGATTCTTACCACTTCTTCTCTATTCTATAAATCTAGTCTGCTTCTAATTGTTCTGCAATTCTTCTCTTCCTCCATCTGTTTTGCAATTCTTCTCTTCCTCTGTCTCTTCTGCAATTCTGCTCTACTTCAAGCTGTTCTGCAATTCTGCTCTTGCTTCTGTCTATTCCTCATCTGTTACTCATCTCTGAGTTTTATCTCACACTACGCATACTGTCAGTCTCACACTGCACATACTGTAATTTTCCCTTTCTTACAGTTCTACTCATTTTTCATTCAGAATGACCAACCCTCCATAGTCATTGCATCTCCATTTTATCCTATACCACCTATTCAGTTACACCTTGAATCTCCAAGAAAGCACATCAACAACTGAATCGCCAACCATCCAAGAATCATGATTCAGTTATGCTAACTGAATCGTAACTGATCGATTACCTGTGAGGTGAAACAATAACCCTACGATCAAGTTTCCAATTAACCAATACCATTGGATTAAATCCACAAGATTTCATGTTTATCTCATGTCCCCATAGATGTGATCGAGCGCTAAACATAGTTTGAATTTCATGATTTCGCATCTCGACATTCCTGTGATGAAGGGTCTCGACACTCCAAGTCGTGATCACCAAAAATCTGAGATGGAGCTTAGCACTGCTAGCTTCTTCCCCTCATGTGACCACCAGTGGTGACCACAGGCTGTGCCAAAAGCCACTTCGTATTTCATGAACTTATGAAATTTATCAAGCCTGATCAACAGTCGAGATCTCTAATGATCTGACGATCCAGATCTCATCATGATCTCACATATCACGATTCCTATGATGAAGGATCTCAATACTCCAAGTTGCGATCATCGAGACTCCGAGATGGAGCTTAACACCGCTAGCTTCTTCCTCCATCTTCCGTAGATGTAACCACTAGCTGTGACCACAACCTTTTTCGAAAATGCATTTCGCACTTTCATGTCTTGGGTATTCTATAATGAGTCCTCTCGACTCTCCATGCCATGAAATCTGAAATAGAGTTTGGCTTTTCTAGCTCTGCTCTCCAGCTCTCGACAATGTGACCATGAGATATGACCACTTGCCAATCAAATGAGCACTTCGCTCCTTTGATTTTCCAGTCAGCGAAATGTTAATCCCTTGCCACATGTCCCTCTTGGATCAACGGTTAATATCTTATCGTGATTTCGCAACTTCATAGGCCTTCGTCATGCCTGATCAACGGTCCACAATCTTGATGATTCAACGATCTAGATCTTTTCGTGATCTCTCATATCGCGAGTTCCCACACCATGCTCCGTTGACTCCTCCAATGTGCAAGTCAGTGAAATTCCAATCGCTTTCTATGTGTCCTATGACTCCAATGGTCAGGATTGTTATCACGATTTTTCATATCACAAGTTCGAACCTCTTTCCTTTGGATTTCCTGATCTGCGAAACTCTGGAAAGAAACCTTTGTCGTGCTTTGACTGTTTTCCTCCTTCTGAGCTTACACTGCTGATCTTTCCATTATCGCTACGCTACTGATCATGCTGATCTTCGCCATCTGATTGTGCTGATCTTCGCCATCAATGACAAATACACATACTCTGCCTCTATCTAAAAAACATGCCAACAATCTCCCCCTTTGGCATTGATGGCAACCCCTTGAAAAACATGCAACTAAACCACTGTATCATCTGTGAAATTACCACCACTGTAGCATCCTTGAATTTACCACACTTTCTCCCCCTTTGACATCAATGTCAAAGAAGAAACACACTCCCCCTGAGTTGTTACGATACATACTCCCCCTGTCAACTATGAACAGCTTAGAAATACAACAAATATTCAATAAGTACTCCCCCTGATCAGGTGAATAGATTAGACAAACTAAGTTATAACCCCCAACTTTTGACGAAGATATCCAAAAGGGGTCACTGCTAATAGTTTAGTAAAGATATTAGCTATCTATTATGTGGAAGGAATATAATTCACTTGAACAATTATGTTTGTAACTTGTTCTATGAGAAAATGGTATTTTATTGGTATGTGCTTAGATTTTGAATGAAGTACATGATTCTTAGAGAGACTGATGGAACTGGTGTTATCAGAGTGAAGTGGAATGAGATTAATGTAAGTTACCTTCAAATCTACAAGAGTTTGTATCATCCATAAAATTTGTGTGCAACAAGTAGCAGTAGCAATGTATTCTGCCTCTATAGTTGATAATGAAATGGATCCTTGCTTTTTACTAAGCCATGCTACTAATGAGTCACCCAGAAAGAATGCTCCTCCACTGGTTCTTTTTCTCTCATCAACACAATTTGCCCAATCGACATCTGAATAAGCAGTTAACTGAAAGTTCTGATTTCTGGGATACCATAGACTGTAATTCATTGTGCCTTTCAAGTACTTGAATATCCTTGTTACTGCTACTAGATGACTTTGTTTAGGAGCAGACTGATAGCGACCTACCATTCCAACAACTTGCATTATATCAGGATGGGAAGCTGTGATGTACATAAGATTGCCTATCATTGATCGGTATGTCCTTTGATCAACATCGGGTGATATATCATCTTTACTGAGATTGCAACCAACTACCATAGGTGTACTAATAGGAGAGGAATCCTCCATCTGAATTTTCTTCAACATCTCTTTCAAATATTTTTCTTGAGAGATAAATATTCCTGCATAACTCTGATTTACTTTTAAACTAAGAAAATACGACAGTTCTCCTATCATGGACATCTCAAACTCTGTTTGCATAGAGTTAGCAAACCACTGAATAGATGATTCATTAGTACAACCAAAAATAATATCATCTACATGAACCAAAACAACTAGTAAATAATCACCTTTAGACTTAATGTAGAGATTGCTGTCAACAATACCTTTCTTGAACCCTTTGTCTTGTAAAAAATTGTCCAGTCTATAATACCAATCTCGTGGTGCTTGTTTCAGTCCATATAAGGCCTTCTTCATCTTGCAAACATAATTAGGATTATCTGTTAATGAGAATCATTCAGGTTTCTCTATATATACTTCTTCCTCTAGATCTCCATTAAGAAAAGCTGACTTGACATCCATCTGATACACTTTAAAGTTCTTATGGCATGAACATGCAAGGAACATTCTGATGGCTTCCAATCTTGCCATTGGTGAAAATGTTTCATCAAAGTCCCGACCTTCAACTTGTGCATACCCTTTACAGACCAATCTGGTTTTATTTCTAACAACTTGTCCTCTTTCATTCATTTTATTTTTGAACACCCATTTGGAACCTATTACATTCTTATCTTCGGGTCTAGGTACAAGCTCCCAAGTATTGTTCTTCTCAATCTGATCAAGCTCTTCATTCATAGCTCTAATCCAATCATCATGTTGGCTGGCTTCATCAAAATTTTTAGGTTCACTCATAGATGAAAAGGCAACATGAGATTGTTATGAGTCTTTAATCAATTTCCTTCTTGTTTGAACTCCTTTATTTATATCTCCAATTATCTGATTTTCAGGATGATTCTTTCTAACAGTTCTGAGAGGTGAGTTTGTTTATTTCTATTGATTTATGTCATCCTGAGTATTTGTATCTTCATCTGATTCAGATTCTTCTCTTCCTGATCCTTGGACCTGTTCATCTTCATCTTCAACTATATCTTCTGTTCTTGGTTCAACACTGCTTACATTTCTGACTGAGATTTCTTCATCAACTTTTATGTCTATACAATCAACTACTTTATGCAGCCTCTTATTGTAACATTTGTACCCTTTACAGTTTGTAGCATAACCCAAGAAGATACTGTCATCAACCCTGTCATCATATTTTCCAATATTTTCATCATTATTCTTAATATAACATTTACTCCCAAAGACTTTAAAATGCTTGATTGAAACAGGTCTTCCAAACCATAGTTCATAAGGAGTTTTGTCACTGTGTGGTCTTAGATGTGCTTTGTTAAGGATATGAACAACTGTATGAATTGCTTCCACCCAATATGTCTGAGGTATGTTCCTTTCATTCATCATTGATCTTGCCATTTGTTGTATTGAACTATTCTGCCTCTCAACAACTCCATTTTGTTGTGGAGTCCTTGGAATTGTGTACTCTCTTTTGATTCCCTGTTTATCACATAATTCTTTGAAGTTCCATGAGCTAAACTCTCCTCGCCTATCAGACCTTACTACCTTCAATCTTTTTCCTATTTGATTCTCAATTAGAGCCTTAAACACTTTGAATTTTTCAAATGCTTCATATTTTTCTTTCAAAAAGGCAACCCATGTTAGTCTTGAATAATCATCAATAATCAACATAAAATAATTTTCTTTTCCTGTACCTTCTTTCCTTGACGGTCCACATAAATCCATATGTACTAACTGGAGAGGTTTTTCTGTTGAAGGAAAGTTTTTAGATTTGAACTGAGTGCGAGTACGTTTTCCTATCTGGCAAGGTTTACAAACATAATCATATGGATTTGATATCTTTGGAAGATCCTTTACTGCCCCACTATTTTTGAGCTTGATTATATGATCAAAATTTAAGTGTCCAAGTATCCTATGCCATATCCAACTTTCATCATACTTGCTTAAGTAACATTCTTCTTTTTCTTATTTTAACACATAGACATTGTTTTCTGTTCTTATCCCTTTTGCAACTTGCTATCCTGAATTCACAAATTTTATTCTACAATATTTAGAGGTAAAAACAACTTCACATCCTCGGTCACAGACTTGACTGACACTAAGAAGATTATGTTTCAGACCTTCTACAAAAAACACATCTTGAGATTTCCCTTTTCCATTACTCAAACTTACCATTCCTTTACCTTTTATTTTTCGTGGTGCATCATTTCCAAAAGTTACATTCCCTGATTTGCTTTCACTTAGAGTTAGAAACTTACTTTTGTCTCCAGTCATATGTTTGGAACATCCATTGTCAATATATCAGGGATTCTTTTCTCTTTGGGCTGATAACACTAGTTTACACTTGTCATCTTCTTTCTTCTTCCAAATCTTGAAATTTTCAGCAGTAGGATTCGAATTTGGCTTAAAATTCCTTAAGTGACAATTTGCAGCTTTATGTCCATAGTTATGACAGATATAACATTCTGGTTCACTAAATAATAGATCATAACGATTGTTATGCTCATAACTATTGTTATGCTTAACCTGCGTCCTTTTCCCAGTCATCACATGATTTATAGTCTGAGGTTGTTTGTTGCTTGGTTGTCTCGATCTTTGTTGTGGAAGATGGTTATTTGTTGAATATCTTGATTGTTCATATCTAAATATTAAAGAACAGTTTATAGCTTTGTGACCAAAATTAGAGCAGAAAAAACAATAACCATAGAAAAAACCTTTGTACCTTGAAAAAGTCTATCTTCTTTGAGGAGGTCGATTTCTTTCATGCCGATAATCTCTCTGATCTATAGATTCAGTTCTGGTACTTTTTCTTTCATTCCTTCTTGGTGGCTGATTTTCTTTCTTTGTTTCTACAGAGTGACCGTTGTCAATGTTTGAGGATTTGACAAACTTGATAGGTTCTGTATTACTTGGATGATCACTACTTGATCCTTCTTCACACCCCAAGCCAACTTTCAACTTTGGGTTTCTTTGCTGATTTAGAATGGAGGTTAATCCTTTTGAGTCTTTAATACTTGGAAGATTTTGGTGATACAATCCCTTAAACTTCTCCATTTCTTTTCTGGTGTTTACTATCTCTTCTTCTAAGGATTCACACCTCGCTTTCTTCTCTGATAACTATTGTTTCAGTATGTCTTCTATTTTCTTTGCCTCTTCTAACTCCACTTTTAGTAGAGAAAAGTTTTCATCAGGTTTTTCACTATTCATTTTAAATTGCTTCAACAACTGTTTTTGTTTTCTCTTCTTACATCTGACTCTGTCAATTTCTTCCAAAGCACTAATTAATTCACCTTCCATATCCACCACAACTTCTTCATCATCCATTTCACCTCCTGTGTGTTCATCATCAAAATCTCCCATAGCCATAAGCATAAAATCATTCTCTTTTTTTCACATGATGAATCACTATCTATGTCTTCTGAGAAATTGTCATTATTTGCACACAAACTTTTCTTTTTACTATATTTCTTGAATTTGTACTTCTTTTAATCATCAGAGTTCTGGTCCTTTTTTTGATGGAGACACTTACATGCAAAATGACCTATCTTACCACAGTTAAAACATTTGAAGGGAAGCTTGCCTTGATATTTTCTTGATCCTTTCTTTAACCTTCTCACAAATTTTGCCTCAATATCATCTAAATCTGAATCAGTATTCTTGTCTGCTTTAAGAGATGCTTCTCTAGTAATGGATTTATCTTTGTTGATTCTCATTTCATATGCAGTTAAATTTCCTAGGAGTTGATCAATGGATAGAGTTTTAAGATCATTTAGTTCTTCTATTGCAGAGACTTTTGGATTAAATTTATCAAGCAAAGATCTTAAAATCTTCTGAACTAAAATTGTTTCTTCAATCTTCTCACCATGACCCTTCATGGAATTCACAAGTTCTTCAACTCTTAAAAAATACTTGCTAACTGTTTCATCTTCATTCATCTTTACTTGTTCAAACTTCAACCTAAATGTTTGAAGTTTGGCATATTTTACTTTCTCATTTCCTTCATAGCTGCTAATAAGTTTATCCCACATTTCTTTGGCAATTTGAAGATGCATCACCTTTACAAACTTGGCTTCTGCAAGTCCATTCAAGATAGCATTCATTCCCTTAGCATTAAATCTAAATTCTAACTTATCATCCTTGGAAGCCAACACAACAGGATTTGTATATCCAGTCTCTACTACATCCCAAACATCAACACCTAAGGCCATTAGGTATGTTCTCATTCTAACCTTCCAAAAGGCAAAATTTGTTCCATCAAACAGAGGAGGCTTACTGGCTGAAGTCCCTTCATGAATTGTCATGTTTAAACTTATAGATCTACCTTTAAATAAAAGGAACCAACTCTGATACCAATTGTTGATATTACTAAGACAACTGAGAGGGGGGGGGGGTGAATCAGTTGTTAATGTGCTTAAACAATTTTAAGTCTATTAAAACATTTTTAATATTTCATCAAGTGACCATCAATATTATACATCATATGAACAACATAAATAATGAGCATCAATCACACATAAGATATACACAGAGACAGATTTTCATGAGGAAACCCATAAAGGGAGAAAACCTCTTCTTCTATGAAATGATAGGCAGTCTTTTAAGTTTTGTACATCATCTATGTTTGAGCAACAACTCAAAGTGAGGCTACTACCTCTATTTTACAAGCTCCAACTTGTTTGAGAGCACCAACTCTCTGGTTTCTCTATCACCCACTAGAAGGAAGCACCAACTCCCTGACTGTTCCAGCACCGACTGGATGGAAGCACCTACTTCCACTTATACAAGCACCAACTTGCATATAGAAAACTCTGTGTTTTCCCAAGCACCACCCTGCCACCCTATTTTTTAGACACAACTAGATGGAAGCTACAAATCCCAATATTCAAGCACCAACTTGAATATCAGAGGACCCCTGTCCTCCCCAACACTGCCCTTCCTCCCTGATTATAAATAAATGATTGGTAACCAACGAAACACATAAATCGATTCTTACCACTTCTTCTCTATTCTGTAAATCTGGTATGCTTCTAATTTTTCTGCAAGTCTTTTCTTCCTCTGTCTGTTCTGCAATTCTTCTCTTCCTCTGTCTGTTCTGCAATTCTTCTTTGCTTCAAGCTGTTCTGCAATTCTTCTCTTGTTTCTGTCTATTCCTCATCTGTTACTCATCTTTGAGTTTTATCTCACACTGCGCATACTTCCAGTCTCACACTGCGCATACTGTAATTTTCCCTTTCTTACAGTTCAACTCATTTTTCATTTAGAATGACCAACCCTCCACAATCATTGCATCTCCATTTTATCCTATACCACCTATTCAATTACACCTTGAATCTCCAAGAAAACGCATAAGCAACTGAATCACCAACCATCCAAGATTCATGATTCAGTTATGCTAACTGAATTGTAACTGATCGATTACCTGTGAGGTGAAACAATAACCCTTCGATCAAGTTTCCAATTAACCAGTACCATTGGATTAAATCCGCAGGATTTCGCATTTATCTCATATGCCCACTAGCTGTGACTGAGCGCTAAACAGAGTTTGAATTTCGTGATTTCGCATCTCAATATTCCTGTGATGAATGGTCTCGACACTCCAAGTCACGATCGCCAAAACTTCGATATGGAGCTTAGCACCGCTATATTATTCCCCTCACGTGACCACCGGTGGTGACCACAGGCTACGCCAAAAGGTGCTTTGTATTTCACGAACTTATGAACTTTATCAAGTCTGATCAACAGTCGAGATCTCTAATGATACGACGGTCCAGATCTCATCATGATCTCACATATTGCGATTCCTGTGATGAAGGATCTCAATACTCCAAGTCACAATCGGTGAGACTCTGAGATGGAGCTTAACACCGCTAGCTTCTTCCTCCATATTCCACAGATGTAACCACTGGATGTGACCACAACCTTATTTGAAAACGTATTTCACACTTTTGTGTCTCGGGTATTCTGTGATGAGTCCTCTCGACTCTCCATGTCACGAACTCTAAAATAGAGCTTGTCTTCTCTATCTATGCTCTCCAGCTCTCGACAATGTGACCATGAGATATGACCACTCGCCAATCAAATGATCACTTCTCTCCTTTGACTTTCCAGCCAGTGAAACATTAATCCCTTGCCACATGTCCCTCTTGGATCAACGATCAAGATATTATCACGATTTCACAACTTCACGGGCCTTCGTCATGCCTAATCAATGGTCCACAATCTTGATGATTCAAAGGTCTAGATCTTTTCATGATATTGCATATCACGAGTTCCCACACCATGCTCCGTTGACTCCTCCAATGTGCAAGTCAGTAAAATTCCAATTTCTTGCCATGTGTCCTATGACTCCAATGGTCAGGATTGTTATCATGATTTCGAACCTCTTTCCTTTGGATTTCTCGATCTGCGAAACTCCAAAACTAAACCTTTGTTGTTCTTTGACTGTTTTCC
Organism: Picea engelmannii; assembly: GCA_009831015.1. NCBI lineage: Eukaryota > Viridiplantae > Streptophyta > Pinopsida > Pinales > Pinaceae > Picea > Picea engelmannii. The sequence continues at coordinate 378,741 of ML777490.1, read as the reverse complement.
TCCTTCTGAGCTTACACTGCTGATCTTACCATTATCGCTACGCTACTGATCGTGCTGATATTTGCCATCTGATCGTGCTGATCTTCGCTATTAATGACAAATACGCATACTCTGCCTTTTTCTAAAAAACATGCCAACATGTATAAAAGTACCAAAAATCCCGAAGCCACGAAGTAAGACATGTGGCAGAAGACAAATATGACACATGGCCCAATCGGCTAGTGACAAGTGTCAAGGTATATTTGGCACATTAGGTAAACGAAAGTCACAAATCAAGGTGACACGTCGCAACCACTCAACTATTTCCATGTCTACAATTATGTTAGCAAGCTACGTCACTCCAAGAGTACATCCTTTGGGGATATCCATCTTCTTTTACCAAAAAAACTACCTGAAGTGCTGAAGTCCGAAGTCACAAATAGTCGAATAATCGGGGAGAGGGAAATCCTTTGTGCCTGAGTCTATGGTCCTACCTCCTGGACATATGAAGGTTATCAAGCAGGGAGTGCCAATTCACCCTTCGACAGAGTTTGCTCTGGAAGACTTGGAATAAAGCAAAGGCCCGAGTCGCGAAATGCCGAAGTCCTGAATTGAATGAGAACCATCCATCTCAAATGTGCAAATAAAACACGACCGTTAATCTTGATAAGTGATTAAGCACTTATTTGGATTAACGCTTAGTCACCACCTATAGTCATATGGAATAGAGGTCCTAAAAGTACATTTGTGCAAATTTTAACATACAGAGGAATAACTTTTCCTCTTTCAGGAAGAACTATTGAACCAGACAGGATCTGGATTCTATCCCAATTGATATTAAGTGATCAAATACATCTAATGCATTGGAAAGCTAATTGAAAATCTCAAATATGATCTGTTGGAGAACTGGGGATGCAACAAAATCTTAAGAATAAAATAAAAAGGCATGGGATCAAATTAAAATAAATCGATCCATACCGATGATCAATTTATGAAAATCCCTCTTACTAAATTGAAAATATTTCATGTTAATGCGTGAATAATAAAAGAGGCAGATATTAATTCTAAATTAAAAGACAAATGTTATTACTGTTAATTTAAATGAAGAGGTGAAATGGTCCAAAAAAAGGGACACAATGATTCAACGCTCACACTAGTTGGAAGACTATATAAACAAGAAATAACGGTGAAGAAGAAGTGTCTCTGAAGTCCAAATCAACAGATAAAAAATAAAAGTAGAGTTCAAGAAGAATAATTGATGATACTTATGCACTGAGGGTGGAAGGGAGGAGCAAGGAAGGATTCATATCCTTTCGTAATAAAGTATGAATATAAGGGAGTTGGTGCTTCCTAGGGTTGGTGCCCTAAAAACAAGGGAGTTGGTGCTTCCTAGGGTTGGTGACCTAAAGAAAAGGGAGTTGGTGCTTCCTAGGGTTGGTGCCCTAAAACAAGGGAGTTGGTGCTTCCTAGGCTTAGTGCTATGAAGAAGGGGATTTGTGTCTCCTAGAGTTGGTTGTCTAAAAAGGATTGGTGTCCTTCACTATCTCAGATTATTCTTTATAAAACCTTGCAATTCTTGTTAATTATATTTATGTTATAGCAAGATTTGCCTCAACCTATGCAAATTTGCTCAGAAGGCCTTTTTCCATTTCTCTATGCAGAATTGAAGTCCCTTTTTGCAAATCTCAAAGCTAAAAACAATATTTTTCCACATATACGAACCCTAACTATTATACAACATGCGTATACGCAGGTTGCACCATTACATCTCTCATACATCTGGTTTTGTGCCCAAAATTAAAAAATAGTGATGGGTTTCCATGTCACATCACAGGATCCATGATCCTTTACCTTCCATATACTGGAAACATTCCGAATCGACCCTTGAGTTCCATTTGAAGGCTATAAATGAGCCATATACGAGCTATGAAAAAAAAGAGAAGAATTCAACTTTGAGAGCAAAGTTACTCTGGAGAAATTATTCACTTCATATTGAGTCTGCATCCCTTTGTCCTTTTAAGTCTGAACCCATTTTTCATGCCCCAAGGTCTTCCCTACTTGATTGAGAACCTCATTGTCTCTCTTATATGAGATTGCCTTTGGTGGAGGCTTAGCTGGAAGGGACTTAGTTTCTCGGTTCTGAACTGTGTCGACACAGAAGTTTGTAATTCATTCACTTATGTTGATTACATTTTAACAAAAATACTCTTTTCTCGTCCAATTAATGTCTTGCAAATATTTGAATTATTATTCCATAGGCATATTTGTTATGGATATTGATGGAATATGCTATTTAATGTGCTAAAATATTATCACCATATTCTTTCATTTCTTGGTTGTTGAGGACAAGTTGAAGGCGCTTGTTGGACACACCGACTACATAGAGAGGGGGGGGGGGTGAACAATGTAGGGCTCTTTTCCGAAAAATCCTTAGTTAACAATCACCATTAAATCATTACTCATTGCTGTCATTTATAACCAGTGAAATGTCAACACATATCAAGAACATATATCAACAATATATCATCAACAAGTCATCACCACAAGGAACACAAAGAACACAAGAACACAAGATGTATGTACAATTTTCTTTTTATTACAGACTACAATCCTTGGGTTTTTTCAACAACAACTGAATAGAGTACAAATCTACAAGAGCACCAGATCTATAATGCAAGACTCATCTTACACTCTCATAACCAACTGAGATGAGGCATCAATCCTCAACATATATCAATCTGTACCATAAACACGTGCATCAACCATGCACCAACCTGTGCCAAACAACTCGTAATCAACCTGTACCATAAACAAGTGCATCCAACCATGTACCGAGTATATACCAATAATGTTTCAACTAATCATCAACAATGACTCATCAATATGTACCAACATCATCAACTATACACCTCATGTATGTGCCAACTCATCAACTGCTTGTCTCAACCATGACTAGTTTTGGATTAGTCAACAACCCTAACTTGAAATAATCATAACTTTGTACCTGTAATGAATAAATATATGAAATTGATACACAATGTTATTCAGTGTATTTTATTCAATTCCTCCAGGTGTCACTACTTGGAACCTCTCAGAAAAGGAGTTATAGAAAAAATGGCATACCTTGCTGAATTCTGGCTTATTCTAGAGAGCGACCTTGTAGAGCGTGTCCCACACAAAATATTTGTTGCATCGATCTGAAACTATTACAAAAAATACCAAAGGATGTAATATAACAAAAATAATTAGTCTCATTGAATTTGGATCTGTTATGAAGAAGTTATGACATTTTTACCCGAAACCCCTGTTTTAGACTAGTTTCAGGACTAGCCACAAACCCTATTTTCCATGGAGTGTATCTCCAAAATACAACGACCCACAAGATGAATTTCTTACCGCAGATACTTGGATATATTTCCTTAATATCATATCAATATCACGGTCTGAATCATTATAGAAAAAAAGTTATTATGAAAATGGTGAGATGACCTGTAAATAACATACCTTATAAAGCATCATGAAAATAATTTATCCTCCCTTGAATTTCAGCCCTCTTTTCTTCACCTTCCCTCTAAAATTTGTCTTAGATATCCTTTGGTCACGTTAGTCACCTATATATCTTCAATATTCTCAAGTGTTTCACACCAAAAATGCTCAAAAATCTCTCACAAGAAGCTATCCACCAATACTCCAAAAGATATTCTCACAAGAAGATCTCCATTGATCCACAAAAAGGATGATCTACAAGAGACCATTTCTATATTATTTATACTTTCATCCTCTAGGTCACTTAACCCATTTTTAGGTCACTTAACCCATTTCTAGGTCACTTAACCTATTTTCCTTATTTTAGGGTT
>ML777490.1:348547-368755 GCA_009831015.1 Picea engelmannii | reverse complement strand
TGATTTGAGTTGAGTGCTCAATGGTGGACTTCATGGAACGTCTGGATGAGGTAGGCTCCTTATCTTGTCTAGTTAGCATATTTGTTTATATAGCATACCTGGGATTATAGTTGATTTCTGCAGTCATTTCTGTCTGTTGTGGTTTACCCCATGCAATAGAGAGGTTTTCCTCGTAACAATTTGTATAATTGATTTTAAATACAATCCCATTGTTGACCTTTGTGGTGATTAATAAATAACAAAGTAATTTCTAATTTTTGAAAAAGAGTTAATACTGATTCACCCCCCACTCTTAATATTTCCAACAATTGGTATTAGATGAAGTGCCTTCAACACAGTCTAATAACTAGGAGGTAGATCCTGAAAGAAATGGATCAGGAAAAGGAATGTCTTCCAACAAAGCACCATTGCTTAATGGAGGTGGTTATGCTCTCTGGAAAATAAGAATGAAAATCTACTTGTTGGCTCTTGGTTTTGATGTCTGGAAAGTTGTTGTAGATGGTTACACTACACCAACTACTCCACCCACAAATATTGTAGGAAAAAATATTTGCAATGACAACTTAAGAGCAGTTAATGCCATTATAGGAGGATTGACAGATTCTATATGTGTGAAGGTAATGCATTGTAAGTCAGCTAAGGAAATCTAGGACAAGTTGGAGGTTGTATATGAAGGAGATAACAAAGTCAAGGAATCCAAACTACAAACCTATAGAGCTCAGTTTGAAAATTTGAAGATGAAAGAAGAAGAGAACATTGTTGAATACTTTCATAGGGTAGATGAGGTAGTTAATTAAATCATAACAGTAGGAGATGAAATTATCAATAAATGCATTGTACAAAATATCTTAAGGTCATTACCTATGAGATATGATGACAAGATTTCCACAAATGAAGATAGACCAGAACTTGAAAAACTCACAGTAGATCAACATCATGGAATTTTTACAACATATGAGATGAGAACAGGGTGCGAAAAACCATCAAAAGGAGAAACAACCTTTAAAACATCTAAAAAGATTATGCAAGAGCACAAGACCAATGACGAGTTATCATATATATTTGATGAAGAAATTGCCAACTTCATGAAAAAACTCAAGAAAGGGACTGGGAAATACAAAGGAAAGATTCCTCTAATATGTTTTAACTGTGGAAAAATTGGAAACTTTGCCAATAAATGTCCCTATCCTAAGCAGGAGGAAAGTGATGATGAAAGAACCTTCAAAGATCATAATAAAAGAAAAACCAAAGAGAAAAAGAAGTTCTACAAGAAGAGGCAAACATTCTTTACCCAAGAAGACAGTAGCTCATCTGAAGAAAGTGAATAAGAGGAGGCATAAGTTCTATTTATGGGAATACAAACTCAAGATGATAATTATTCAAAAGATGAAGAAGAAGTGAACCTCAAGGAATAATTCATTCGTGCAATTGAATAACTAAGAAAATCTAAAAAGAAAAACAAGTTATTAAGGGAACAACTTCTAGAGATTGAAGAAGCTATTAAATCAATAGAAAATGAAGTTTCCAAAACCATTAGTGAGTCAGAACAATTGATTATTAAATTAAAAACTCAACTCCAAGAAACCAAAATAAAAGAAGAAATATTGAATAAAGAACTCAATGAAAAACAAAAAATATGTAAGATATTGGAGGATGAAATAGTTCAACTAAAAGGGAAACTAGAAAAAGAAGATATTCAGTCGAAGTTTGAAAATAGCTCAAAAATCTTGAATAGAATTCTTAGTAGTCATAGATCATCAAATGATAAGATAGGACTAGGATATGATCCCTCTACAGAACAATAAAATGACAAAATCAACTATGCAGATGTTCTTAAGAACCCCATAAGAAGAACATAAAAAAAGATAAGAACAATACCATGGAAAACTATCCCAAATAAATAGAAATCTGCACTTCCTACTAAAGAAAAAGATGAGGAGAAGAATATAATCATCAGAAGGAATCCCTCTAACAAAAATCAATATATCTTCCTTGGTTATTGCTATTCCTGCAAATTTTTTGGACATAAAGCTATACACTGTAAAGCTTATAGAAAGTACAATCCAAGAAATATTCAAAGATATGAAAATAAAAAGGATAATTCAGAAAGAAGAAGTAATAACTCCTTCTCTCCCTTACAAGACTACAATGTTGAATGTTACAAATGAAATAACTATGGTCATAAAGATAGTGAATCTGGATTGTTAAAATATGAAAAAAAGATAAATATTCCCCATAATAAAAAAATATGGAAGAAAAAGAAAACATAGTGCAATGTAGCCCTATATGCGAGAAATCAAGGTTGTCAATGGTATATAGACAATGGATATTCCAAACACATGACTGGATATCAAAGAAAATTTCTCAAGTTAAGAAAGAAAGGAAAATAAAAAGTAATCGTTGGAGATAATATGTCAGTCAACATACTGGAAAAAGGCACTGCCAGTTTAGGAAATAACAAAACCAAAGCATAAGATGTACTTCTGGTAGAAAATCTCAAACCTAATATCCTAAGTGTAATTCAGAAAAGTGATCATGGTCACATACTTACCTTTTATTCTCAGAAATGTGAGATCATAAAAAAGGACACTGGAAAGCTAGTAGCAGTTGCACCAAGACAATCTAGTAATGTGTACATCCTTAATATAGATGAAGGAGAAAAATGTTGTTTAATTCAAGTAGATGAAAGATGGATATGGAATATAAGGTTGGGACATTTAATCTTTGACAACTTGTTCAAAGTCAACGATAAGGAGGCAATAAGGGATCTGCCAAAAGTCATTAAGCCTTCAGATTCTATTTGTAAACAATGTTAAATAGGGAAACAAACAAGAGTTAGGTTCAAAACAAAAGATAATTCCACAACAAAACCATTAGAACTTATTCAAACAGATCTATGTGGACCTACCATAACTAAAAATACTTATGGTGAACATTATTTTATGTTGTTCGTTAATGATTACACAATATTGACCTGGGTATACTTTCTAAAAGAAAAATCATAAGCCTTCGAGAAGTTTAAAACATACAAAGCCCTTGTAGAGAATGAAACATATCTTAAAATTAAATGTCTGAGATCATACAATGGAGGAGAATTCATCTCTAAAGAATTCATTCAATTTTGTGAAAATCATGGTATTAAAAGATAGTTTTCAACTCTTAGGACTCCTCAACAGAATGGAGTGGTAGAAAGGAAAACCATAATAGTTCAAGAAGATGCAAGAACCATGCTAAATGAAACCAAGCTTCTAGACAAATTCTAGAGAGATGAAATCTACACAACAATCCACATACTTAATCAAGCTCATTTGAGACCCAACCATGCCAAAAATCCTTATGAACTATGGTTTGGCATACCAACATCTGTAAAACACTTAAAATTTTTTGGAAGTAAATGTTACATTAAGAATGATTAAGATAATTTAGGAAAGTTTTATCCAATATCCGATGAAGGGATATTTTTAGGGTATTCACCTAATAAGAAATCATACAGATGTTATAATCTTAGACTACTAAATATAGTGGAAAGTTCCAATATAAAGATAGATGATCTATAACTAAAGAAGAGCATATCCCAAGACTTATAAAAAAATTATAAAAAATTATAGCAAGAAGACAATGATGTAGAATCTTATCAAGAAGATGATGATAATGAAACACAGAGAAATGAACCATATATTGATGAAGAAGACAATGAAGAAATTCCATTTCCAAAATCTCCATAAAAAAGAGTTAAGAAGAATCATCCTGAAAGTCAGATTATTGGAGATAAAAATGCAGGAGTGGAAACAAGAAGGAAACTCACATTTGACTCAGAACAAGCAATGTTATCCCTAATAGAACCTAAGTCATTTAAAGAATCCAACAAAAGTAAAGATTGGATAAAAGAAATGAATAAAGAACTAGACCAAATAGAGAAGAACCAGACTTGGGAACTAGTTCCAAGACCCAAGGACAAGAATGTGGTAGGAACCAAGTGGATCTTTAAGAACAAACTAAATGAAAGTGGGGAGATTATAAATTAGTTTTCAAAGGATATTACCAAGTGGAAGGTATTTATTTTGAAGATACTTTTTCTTTAGTAGCAAGACTTGAGGCCATCAAAATGTTCCTGGCATTGGCATGTTTCAGAAATTTCAAAATCTATCAGATGGATGTCAAGTCAAAATTCCTTAATGGAACACTAGAAGAAGAAGTTTATGTTGAGAAACTAGAAGGATTCATGTTAACAGAAAATCAGGACTATGTGTGCAAGCTAAATAAGGATCTATATTGTCTTAGAGAAGTCCCTAAAGCATGGTTCTCAAAGCTTGATCAGTCCCTACAAAAATAAGGATATACGAGAGGGACTTCTGACAACAACTTATACATCAAAATTGAGGATAAAAACATGATTGTTGTGGTGGTATATGTATATGACATCATATTTGGAAGTAATCTTACTATACTAAGCAAAAATTTTACAACCAAAATGCAAGAAGAATTTGAAATGCCTATGCTGGGAGAATGTTGGCACAGGGGCAGACCCGGGGTTCACTCCAAAAGTGCACCAACAAGCCCTAGCTACTAGTCCTTTCGGCAACACCTGGGAAGCAGGTGCAGTTTCACCCGAAGCAACTAAGAGGGGGGTTGCAGGACAGAGATGTCTAAAACCAGGGGAATATCAAGTGGAACTAATACAACGATAATGTAGCATTCATGTGTCACTATCAACTAGATCTACTCTGCGCAGCTATAGATCTAATCTAACACAATAATGCAAAGGACAACATAACAATGATAGGAATCTAGGCATCAATCACACACACAAAACAAAATGTACCTGGTTCACCCTCTCTCTAGGTCTACGCCCATAGAACTGTGCTTATGATATATTAAGATAAAGCTTACAGTTTTGATTTTCACTCTGGCCAGCAGATCCTCTCTCTTCTTCTCTCTTTCTCTCCCCTTCTTGTGCACCCAGTTGTAGGATCTGATCTTCGCACCCATCTGAAGATCTTACAATACTAGAAGGCTCTCTCTCTCAACACTTCTCTCTCTCACAGTACAATAATCTCTCAATCAACCACAATCAATAGCAATACCCAATGCTACTATTGACTCAACCTAGGTCCTCTCAACCTCTATTTATACACTATAGTCCATCACCAACAACCTTAGGTTGAAACCTCGGTGTCAAAACCCTAATTACCAAAAACCCTAGGTCAACTTGACCCGTGTTTTCCAAGCTTCGCCAACCTATCTTTCTTTTCTCGTTGCACGGTATTCCAAAGCATCCAATGGTGGATTTCTCTGCTTGTTGAGTCTTCCACGATTCTTTTCTCTTGTTGATTTGTCATCCTTAATCTCCTCATTCAATGACCTGCTTTTCAATACTTCACTCCATCGTTTCTTCTCTTTTGCTTACTTCGACCCAATGACAGTCACTGTGCTTCCCGCATAGTTCTCATTTTACCTTTTCTTCCTTGATCTTTGATTCTTTCCATAACCAAGGGTCAACAACCCCCCAACACTCACCTGTGACTTGTCCCGAGGCACTTCAGTTCTGATCCTTCCATGTCACTTCTACTTTGGACTGCAACCTTTTCTTTCTTCTCCATGTCTCCTTCCCTTCCTTGTGCAGACTGTCTTTTCTGTGTCTGGTACCCAGTTTCAACTGCACCTGGTACCTAGACCCTTTTCTCCTTGGTTTTACCGAGAGCTGCGAGGTAGCTGGTTGTCATAGTACAACTTCAACCGACTCCCATTTACTAGTCCCTTTTTCCATTCTCCCTTCAATGTCTTCAATTGCACAACTCCTCCTTCTGTAACACAGGCAATATCATATGGTCCGAGCCAATGCATTCTGAACTTCCCTAGATGTTTTATGAATTTACTGTTATACACCAGTACTAAATCACCTTGCTTAAAAACCTTCTTCTTTATGTGTCTATCATGATAGGCCTTCTCTCTTCCCTTCTGTACCTGTTGATGTAATCCTACAATAAATCTGTCTTCTTCTAGTTCAACCAGCCGGGTAGTCCTCTCACAAACAACGCCAGTATCATCCATGTTTGTAAATGAAACAATTCTTAAGCTTGGTACCAAGTACTGCATCGGGACAACAACTTCAAGGCCATAAACCAACTTGAAAGGGGTATGCATTGTTAATTTATTGCAAGTGGTTCTATAAGACTAGAGTACTGCTGGTACTCTTAAATCCCAGTCATCCATGTTCACACTACAAATCTTTGTCAATGTTGTCTCCAAGATTTTGTTGAATGCTTCAACCATTCCATTTGCTTGTGGATGGTAAGGTGTACTCTTTTGATGGTGGATTGCAAATTCTTCAGTCAGGGCTTCAACTTCTTATTGATGAAATGAGTGCCTTGATCACTCATAAGGGTCTTAGGGAATCCAAACCTGGTTATTATGTCATCAAATATAAAATGAACAACTGTAGTTTCACTACAGTCCTTGAATGCTCTTGCTTCGGCCCATCTAGTTAGGTATTCTATCGCAGTGATAATATACCTTGCTCCTGTGCGCTTTCCTGGTGGGTTTATAGGTCCCACAAAGTCAATGGACCACTTTTCAAATGCTTGTAGGTTCATCTGTGGTGCTAGTTCCATTTCGTCTCTTCTGGATGGTTTTCCAACTCTTTGGCATACATCATAGGCTCTAGTATACTCTTTAGCATCTCTGTGTAAGGTAGGCCACCAAAGGCCATCTCGCAAAACCTTCTGTGCAGTATATTTTCTTGCGTAATGTCCTCCTGTGATGCCTTCATGAGCTTCTGTGAGGATCATTGGGTGCTCTTCTTCCATCACACATATTCTTAGTATCTCATCAGGTCCCATCTTATATAGCTATACTGCTATCAATGAAAAGTCTGCCGCGCGCACCACTAGCTGTTTCTTCTGGGAAATTGTATACTCACTTGGAGCCATTCCTGTTGACAGGAATTGGACTATGTCTATGAAGTGGTCATCCATATTCCCGATGGTAAGAAACTGTGCATCTGGTAGTGTATCCTCCAGACTGGGGGGTTCTTTTCCATGTTCTGACCTCGATAGGTGCTTAGGTCCCTTGTTCATTCTTCCTGGATTAACTATGATCTCAAAATCATATTCTTGAAACAAGAGAAGCCATATGCATATTTCCCCCCCCAACACTAGATTGTTGAACAGGTACTTCAGTGCAAAGTGATCAATAAACATTTTAAAGTGTCCTCCCAACAAGTAGTGGAGGAATTTCTGTAATGCATACACCATGGCTAATCCTTCTCTCTCTGTAGTGGTGTAATTAATTTCAGCTGTGGATAGCTTTTTGCTGGCAAATTCTAATGGATGATCAATGTCCCCTTCTCTAGTTTGTGCTAGTACTACTCCTAATGCAATGGAAGACGCATCAACATGCACATGAAATTCCTTGCTCTAATCTGGAAAGACCAGAATAGGTGTAGTCACCATCTTTTGTTTTAGTGTGTCGAAGCTCCACTGGAATTCTTCTGTCCAACCAAACTGATAGTCTTTCTTTAATAAATTCTCCATCGGCGCAATAATCTAAGCATATCCTTTTATAAATTTTCTATAATAGCCAGTATGTCCTAGCACAATGCGTAGTTGTTTGACTGAGGTAGGAGGTGGAAAATCAACTATAATTGCAATTTTGGATGGGTCCACCAACAATCCTTGCTTGCATACAATATGACCTAATAATACTCCAAATGGTGAGAAGAAGATGCACTTATTTAAATTCAAAGCAATTTGACATTGCCTGCATTTATCCAACATTAGCCTTAAACATTCAATATGGTTTTTCAACAAACTAAAAACAGTCCAATCATCAAAATAGGCTTCTAAGAACTTATGAAAAAATTCTTTGAATGCTTCGACCACCACCCTTGGGCATTCTTCAGTCCAAATGGCATCACTGTGTATTGGTAGGATCCCCATTCTGTGGAAAATGTGGTCTTGTGGCAGTCCTCTTTGGCAATTCAGATCTGATGATATCCTGAAAACCCATCTGTAAAAGAATATACCTCCTGGCCTCCCACATTGTCTAATACTTCATCGGTGAATGGTGTAAGGAAGGGGTCATGCAAACATGAATTGTTCAACTTTATGAGGTCCACACATATTCTGATCTCCCCTGTCTTCTTGTCTTGTACTACCATAGGGATGATCCACTCCGACTCTTCGACAAGTTCAATAATCCCTGCTTCCAGCATTCTGTCGAGCTCAATCTTCACTTTTTCCTTATATTTCGGGTTCAATCTGTAGGGTCTTTGCTTGATAGGCTTCGCATCTAGTTTCAGAGGTATTCTCATCTCTCCCATAGGTCCTTTTATACCCTTCATATCAGTGAAATTGGTCGGGAACAAGTCCTGATACTCATGTAGTAATTATGTAATTTTGTCAATGGTAGCACCATCCCAGTAATCTCTGACATTGGCAAGCTTTGGTGTCTCCTCTGTCCCAATATTGAATTTCTTTATCTTGATCGGTTGTCCAATGAATGACAGTTCAACTCCTAGTCCTTCCACGTCCCTATGACCTTCTGTCTCAACAATGTTTACCTTCCTCGGGTCATCATCTTCGTTGGCATTAATGTTGTAACATCCTTGTAATTTCTGGAATGGCGTAGTCCATTTGTCCTCTTATTACTCCAAAAGGAGGCTAGATGCCTCCTTAAATACTTTATGCCTCACAATATTTAATGCTTGATCTACTGAAGGAAATTCACTTTCAAACAAAAAGGTGGTTACAAAATTCTGAAGCATACCTTCCCAATTTGCAGTGATAAGGCACAACTCCGCTTGAAGGTACCAGTTAATAGGGGTTGTGTCTAGTGTGTTAATGAATCTGTGTACCCATTGTTCTCGAGGAATGTCACTCCATGCCTCTTTGTAGCTTAGTACATGGTCCTTTGGGAAGCTTCGACCTGTGTACCTCACTTCCCAGCTTCCTACTTGTGCTGAAAACCGCGTTGTCATCAAGGTTCGACATTGTGTCCAGTCTGCGATATTGCTTTTATGTGTACCCCACCATCTTTCTAGTGTAGCTTTCAGGGTCTCGTCCATAGCCAACAACCTCTGTTGTGCTGGTAAAATTGCTTCAAAGTCCATCATGAAGGATTCTAAAGGATTCAGACCATCAAAGGTAGGTAAGTTACTTATTGTTGTACCAATCCAACGAACTTCTTTGGTCAGTCGAGCACATCTCCTTATGGACACTTCATACATATGGTTCTGCCAGTTCTCCAGTGCTTCTTCTGAATCTGATGAACACACACTATCACTTTGGCAGCTTAGATTCCCATCTGCAATAGGGTTGATATAGTCCTGCTGTCTCACTATTAATTTATAGATTTTCTAGCTCATATGCGTAGTCTTCTTCTTTGATGGGATCTGTATATCTCAGACCTTCATCTAAATCTAAGGGTGCAATGACCCTAAGGCCATCTCCTTCAAATGCCATGTATCTTTTCTTTAAATTGACCATAGTAGAATTGTTGAAGGCCCAATCACTTCCTAGTAATGTAGGGCAAGGGAAACTATTATCAACAATTTCAATTACCTCAAAGTTTGCACAGGTTGTAACTCCGTCGATGTCCACAGGGACATGCTACAATCATCCAAATGGGATGATAGCTTGCTAATTAGCCATGCAAAGCCTGATAGGGGAATATATCAACTTGGGTTTTCCCATTAGTGCCGAATTTTTCTTCGCCATGATGTTGACCTTCGACCTTAAGTCGAGGACCACATAGTCTATGTCATACTCTCCTATTTGAGCATTCAAATGTAATTCTTTGTTTTTTCTTCTCTTCTTACCAATTTGGTGTACTGCCCTGTTCACCAAGGATTCTACCTTTCCTATCTCATACTGCTTGATGAGGTTCTGTAGCTCTTGTACAACTTTCTCATCCTAGATTAATTTAAGACAAGTGTACAAAAATCCGATGAGCGTACTTACCTCTTTTTCTTCTTTATGCGCAACCGATTGATCAAATGACTGAGGCATTCCATACTCTTTTACTTATAGTTGTGTTCTAGATGAGGACCCTTGGCTCCTCTTGAAATCCTGTCTTTCTTCCTCAAAGATTCGTCTTTCTTTCTTTGCATCAAAAGCCTAAGTCTTCTCCTCATCTTTCCTGATACCTGAATCTTCTGTGATCTGTCTTTGGGTTGTTCTATCCTCTCCTATAGCAACGCCTCCTCGATTAATAAAAATGACTCTAGGGTCGGTTCCACGAGGTTCAACATATATCAGTTGCACTTGTGGGTTCTGCTGGGGTCCTCATCTTTCCTGAAGCTTAGTTAGTAGCACAGTGCATTCCTCTATGACATGCTCGAAGGAGTTACAATAACTACAGGTTGTGCAAGGATTATGATAATCCCTTGCTAAGTGTCCTGTTGCGCGTAGTTATAAAAGATTATTTGTCCTCAGCCTCAGCCCATACCTCCTCCTCCTCCTCATCCTATGTATCCACCACGAGGATTGAAGTTTCCTCTCCCTGGAGAGTTGTACTGCAGAGTGTGTCCTTCTTGTTGTACTTCACCTTGAATCTTGTATATGTCCCTCGACCTCTCATGCATGAGATAATAAACTCTACAATCTCAATCATCATGCCCCACTGATTTACATAATGTGCAATACAAGTTTGTGGTTGTCTAAACATACTTCTACATGTAATAACACTCACCTGGGCAATGCCTATTTCTACACACATCACATCAATGTAGGTTAACTTACTTCAAGGGGATCAACGCTCCTGAGGTCAAATAATCATGAAATAAGGGAAAATGTTCCTTATCATGACCTTCTGATTAGAATCTTACACACCAGACAACTTCCCTTTTGTCTTTTCCCTTATCTTTCTTCATATCCCCGACCTGTAAAGACAAACTGGTTAGTTGACTCAAGATCTGGCTCATGCCTAAGCTCGATTCTCCCATAGGTGTTGATTCAAGATTCATGGTGATTTCCAAAGCTTCTTCCTGCGATGAAATATTCTGCTGCATCAGAGGGACTCTGATGTGTGGTAGAAACGCAATGATGAACCATTATTTGTTCTATTCATCGGGGATTTGAAAATTTAATCGGCCTGTTAGGGTCTTGAATCTATGGTCGAACTCCCAAACAGGTTCTGCTACCTTTTTTTTGATCTCTTTTGGTTCTATAATACATTGTGATTCCGACTTAGGTTTCTTAAAATTTGCAATTAGTGCATTCTTGATCTCATTCAGTGGCTTAGGTTGCGCTAGTCCTTGGATGAGTTTCATGTACCAGCTCAGTGCGCAGTCCCTTAGCGTAGTGCTGAATTGGGTTCTCTTGATGGCTTCGTCAGTGATACTTTTAATATTCCATACGACTTCACACAGAAACCAATGTTGATCTGGATCTTCAGATTCATCTCCTCTAAAGATAGGGAGCCTCATTTCATCTACCATAGAGATGACTAGGCTTCTTGTCTGAGTAGGTACTGAGCTACCAGTGACAATGCTCTGAGGACTTTGGTGGTTCTGACTATTCTGACTGCTAGGTACTGTTGAGACAATAGGAGGATTAATGTTACTTACTTCAATAGTTCGCGCAGTTCCTGAGGTTTTTGTCTCACTTTGGAGAAGCTCTTCAACTTCCCCTTCTTTTGTTCTGGTGGGCTTTGAATGTTCTTTGTCAGTTATATCTACCTCTTCTCCATTGTAGAAACCCTCTTCTCCGTAGTTTTTCCTAAACAAGTTCTCAAGGTGAACCTCTCAAAATAATTTCCCACTGCGCGTATGTCCTACTTCTGTGTCGCTGCCGCTGTCCAAGTTCTTGGACATTAGCCTTTTCAGGTCTAACCAATCTACTATATATTCAAGATGTGGTTTTCATGCAAGAGAATCTTGATTCTCAGCTTCAGAAAGTGCAACAATTTTCCTCTGAGTCCTTCGAAAAAGTATCTCTCGGCTTGGCAATATGATTCTGTTCTGTCAACAACAAACTCGGTGATATACCCTCCAATGGTACTATCAAACCAATGATCTACTTCTCTAGATACAGTGTTTTCAACTCTCTTGACCTTCTGGATCAGTGCCGGTGTCCAAACCATAGGAGGTCTAGATCTGATCTCGAACTAGGTATCAGCTAACCTAGCCAGCCACTCAAACAAATCCTGGTGGATTCCTCCAAAGAAGATCTCGTGAATGTTGGTGAAGATGTATCTTTGTAGCCAATCTTCAGTACTCAATTTAGGGTTCCTGTTCTGGGATTCAGTGAAGTCCCTCTCTTGTTCCTCTATCCACTTTTGAATCTCGGTCTTTGATGGGAACCACCTTGACATTCCCTTAAAAATATTCCCGTCCTGACAACAGAACCATTTGTTGGCACAGGGGCAGACCCGAGGTTCACTCCAAGAGTGCACCAACAAGCCCTAGCTACTGGCCCTTTCGGAAACACTTGCGAAGTAGGTGTAGTCTCACCCAAAGCAGCTAAGAGAGGGGTTGCAGGATAGAGATGTCTACAACTAGGGGAATATCAAGTGGAACTAATACAACAATAATGTAGCATTCAAGTGTCACTGTCAGCTAGATCTACTCTGCGTAGCTATAGATTTGATCTAACACAATAATGCAAAGGAAAACATAACAATGAAAGGAATCCAGGCATCAATCACACATACAACACAAAATGTACGTGGTTCACCCTCTCTCTAGGGCTACATCCACATAACTGTACTTATGATATATTAAGATAAAACTTACAGTTCTGATCTACGCTCTGGCTAGCAAATCCTCTATCTTCTTCTCTCTTTCTCTCCCCTTCTTGCACACCTAGTTGCAGGATCTGATCTTCGCATCCAGCTGAAGATCTTACAATACTAGAAGGTTCTCTCTCTCAACACTTCTCTCTCTCACAGTACAATAATATCTCAATCAACCACAATCAATAACAATACCCAATGGTACCGCTGACTCGACCTAGGTCCTCTTGACCTTTATTTATACATTACAGTCCCTCACTGACAGCCTTAGGTCGAAACCTCGATGTCAAAACCCTAATTACCCAAAACCCTAGGTCAACTTGACCCGTGTTTTTCGGGCTTCACCAGCCCATATTTCCTTCCTCATCGTGCGGTGTTCCAAAGCATCCAATGGTGGCTTTCTCTGCTTGCTGAGTTGTCCACGATTATTTTCTCTTACTGATCTGTCATCCTTAATCTCCTCATTCAATGAATTGCTTTTCCGTACTTCACTCCATCTTTTCTTCTCTTTTTCTTACTTCGACCTAGTGACAGTCACTGTGTTTTCCGCACAGTTCTCATTTTACCTTTTCTTCCTTGATATTCACTTCCTTCCATAACCAAGGGCCAATAAAGAACTGTCTTTCTTCTTAGGTTTACAAGTAACTCAAAAAGAAAAATGAATATTCGTTTCCCAAGCCAAATATATCAAGGAAATGCTACAGAAATTCCAAATGGAAGACATTAAACATATGATTAATCCCATGGTCACTATATGTAAACTAATCCTAGAAGATGACTCACCAAAAGTGGACCAAACGATGTACATATCAATTGTTGGAAGTCTGCTCTATTCAATATCAACAAGACCCGACATCATGCAGACTGTAGGACTCGTGGGGAGATTTAAATCCACACCTAAATAAAATCAATTAAAATTAGTAAAGATAATATTCAGATATCTCAAAGGCACCTTAGAACTTGGATTATGGTATCCAAAAGATAAATACTTCAATCTAACTGCATACACTGATGCATATTGGGCCGGTAGTATAGATGATAGGAAAGGCACTAGTGGAGGAGCATTTTGTTTAGGAAAATATCTGGTAGAATGGATAAGTAAGAAACAAACATCCACATCACTATCCATAATAGAGGCATAATACATTGTTGCTGCATCCTGCTGCACACAAGTTCTTTGGATGAAGTAAACATTAGAAGATTTACAAATAAGATATTATGATCCCATTACTATTAATTGTGACAACATGAGTGCCATAAGTATCTCTAAAAATACATTAATTCATTCTAAAACCAAACACATCCCAATTAAATACCATTTCCTAAGAGATTAGGTTACCCAAAAGGTGGTTAAAATAATGTATGTGGACACCAAAGAACAAATTGCAGACATATCCACAAAAAACTTTTCCCAGGAATACTTTTGAAAACATTTGATAAAAATTGGGAGTAATTCACATGCCTCACTAAAACCATAAAAAATGTATTAGAAGAAAAGGGGCACATGGCCAGGGGGAGCTTTTCCATAGGGAGAACGAAGAAATATCCCCTCTGTCTGATCTAAAAATGAAGAAGACTTGAAAAAAACTTGAAAACTTATTGCAAGTAAATGTTATGTGTTTAAAGCAAATGGATTAGTTTGCAACACATAAATTAAAGGATTACTTATGAAAATTACACATAGACAACAACATAATCATTGAACATAAGCACATAAACACAACAATTTGATAAAGGAATTCACCACTCTTATGGGATACATCTCTTGGTCCAGATTCCAATGGTTTATTATTATTAGTTTCTCAAAAGTGCTCAAAAACATGTCTTACAATGCTCAAACTGAAAAACCGACTACTCCAATGGCTTCAGAGCATCCCAAAACCCCTGTCTGGTCTCTTTCGACACCTCAATCGGTCGAAAAACGAAGAAGTTAGGCCTCCTGGAAGTCTCCCTCTTCAAGATTGCTGTCTCTGGATCTACAATTCACACCCTCCTTGAATGAACCTGGCTCACACGCATTTTAAAGCGTGAAAACCCAGCACAGGGTGCAACCGCGCCAACAGTGCAAACTGTAGAACGGTTAAGGGCGCACCAGCCCCTAACCGCCTCGGCACCTGGGCGTATGGCGCATATGACCGCGCGCTTGGCAAATACATGGTTAATTGGTTGCAACAGGTGTAACCACCTCCCACGCTCCTAATTCGTGGGCATATGTAATGCAAAAACCGTGGGTTATACCAACCCCGCGCACCAACAACCACGCGCATACATTTTAATATGGTCATACAAAACTTTGGGTTATATATATCCGTGCCACATTTTATAATACACGGTCATGTTGTATAATGGAACCACATATATAAACACCCGCGTGCATATATAACATATGGTTTAATACCCCCGCGCCAATTGTCGGACTATGGTCATATACAAGGAGCATACAACCACGGGTCGGGGCTAAGCCCCGACCTGACCCCCCGCCCAATATACAAAAGGGTAGACATAAATACATTTAAGTGCATATACATAACAAGTAATAACTTGTGGCCCATTGGTCGGGTGGTCGTGTGAAGGCGCTATGCTGTGGGGGGAGGTCCGGGGGTCGAACCCCGCAGACTCCCATATATTTTATACAACAACCATTAACCAGTCAATGAGGGACACATGGCGCACATGGATTGGGCCACGTGTCCTCATATCATTGGACACACAAATGACACGTGTCACTTCCCGATTTGTCAATCATCAACCAATAAAAATCTTGCCACATCACCGCTGTACGGTCGTACGGTCCTGCCATGTCAGACTGTACGGACTGTACAGACTGTACGGACTGGTACAGTCAGCATCAATTTTTTTGCTTGTTTGGCTTGGTGAACAGATCGCGATATCTTCTCCATACAGAGTCCATCTGACAAATTAAATATACCACTGGAATCAGGAAGACGAGATAGACACAATGGCACTATTTTCGTCGCATTCCGAGCACTTTGAAATTTGAGCAAAATTTGATCCCCTGATCACTGTCATTGTTGTCAAAGGGGGAGGAAATTGATAAGTATTAGAAATAAAAATATTTCAAAGAAAAGGTTGCCATCAATTATAAAGGGGGAGAATGTTGGACACAATGGTAAAATATTGTCATTGATGTCAACAGGGTGTAGAAGAGTCCATTATAAACCCAAGATCAGAAGGAAGAACGTTAATCGATGCTCATAAGAGATGACAGATTTGAAATAACACAAGAGACAAAGTTCTGCGAGTGAAGAAATCCTTTTGTAAAGGATCGAGTTACAGGAGCTGTTCATTCTTATTTCGGGACAATCCAGGATCATTAGATCAAGGTGAAGTCAAAGGTTGGGAAGGATTAAATGTCAACCGTCAGATCTGAAGCAGGAGCTTCGGATGGTTTCCCAACCATTGGTTCAAGTTTCGAACTGGAATGGAAATTTTGAATCGTCAGATCTGAAGTAGGATCTTCATATGGTTTCCCAGCTCTTGGATCAAGTTTTGATATGGAATGGAAATGTTGAACCGTCAGATCACACTAAAGGAAAGAAGGTAGTCAACTCCAGTGCTGACCACTCCAGCAAAATGGAGTCTAAAACAGGTAAGTTTACCCTAAGGCTGAAGCTCCAAAGTCACAAACTCCCATTAACCATTGATCTAAAGTGAACATATTGAAACCGTCAGATCAAACTAAAGGAAAGAACATGGTAAACTCTGGTGCTGACCACTACAGTGAAAAGGAGTCTAAAACATGTAAGTTTAATTGAAGAACGAAGCCCCGAAGTCATGAAATCCCATTGACCATTGGATCAGAGGAAGAATAGGAAATCCCATGAAGCACTGATCTGGAGTGAAAATATTCAGAGAGAGCTAAGGAATAAGGTGGTAAACTCCGACCTTGACCTACTTCGATGATAAACAACTCAGATAAACCAAGAACTACCGAACCTTGGAGTTCTAGAATAAACAAAGGCCATAGGATCAAGACAATGGAAAATATATGGTGGTAGATCTATTTGACACTTTAGAAATAATCAAAGGATGGTATAAAATTTTCAAAACTCCCGAAGCCACTAAGTACCAAAGCCACAAAGTAAGACATGTGGCAGAAGACAAATATGACACGTGGCCTAATCGGCTAGTGACAAGTGTTAAGGTATATTTGGCACATTAGGTATATGAAAGTCACAAATCAAGGTGACACATGGTAGCCACTCATCTAGTTCCACGTCTACAATGATGTCAGCAAGATACGTCACTCAAGGAGTACATCTTTTGGGGATATTCAACTTCTTCTACCATAAAAACTACCCGAAGCGTCGAAGGCTAAAGTCACGAATAACTGAATACCCAGAGAGCGTGAGCTCCTTTGTGCTTAAGTCTATGGTCCTATCTCTTAGACATATGAAGGTTATCAAGCAGGTAGTGCTGATACACCCTTCGATGGAGTTTGATCCAGAATACTTGGTGTTATCACATGAAGTTGTCATGGGTCAATTTTCTCCCTAGGTTTTAATTTTTACCCATTAGTCTTTTAAGTTTGTTTTAATTTTCTCTTTATGATTTTATTAGGTTAGTCTAAATAAATAAAGGCTTGGGACTTGGTTCACATTTTGAACCACACCTATGGTTTATACCCTAGGTTCATTTGTGGTTTATAGCTTTGACTCATCACTTGACTTGACAACTAGCACTATCAACCCCATGAGTCTACAAACCTGACAAATCACTCCATCCATTCATATACTTGATCCTCACCACTCTATCCCTTTGCCCATTAAGGAGTGAAATCAAACTTTGTAAAGCGCACTGCCAACTCACTAGGCATTTTCATAGCACATCTTTGTACAATCTACCTCTTTACCATCATTCACAATCATGAAGCTGATGTCATGTCTTTTATTGTTTTCAACACCCTTGTTTTCAAAAGGAATATTGTAATTTGGTCATTTATGAGGTTCTATCTATTTACCAAATTTGAAATCTTGGTCCTAAGCTAGGCGGTGCTGAAACTAGTAGTCTAGATAGAGTTGCGGATTACACTACAAAATTAACTATCCAAGGTGAATTGGAGACTAAGAAGGATGCAAACAACTCCAGGCTTGTTGCAGATCATCCATTATCAAGCTACAACATCCAGGTACTTCATGAGCCATTCAATATTTGTTTAAGATCGTTAAGGTGTTTCTATCTTATCTTTTGGTAGCGCCCAACGCTGTAAACTACAAATTCTCCCACTTAATAACCTCTTTACCTATGCTGCCACAGACTCTATAGCCATTTTCATACTGAGTTTTCCCTCCACTGGAACTAAGTCAATTTGTTTCAGATCTTTGAATGCCCATTTATCATCTTGGCTCACATTGTCCACACTGCATGATCCAGGATCTTTTCGTCAGGTGACTTATTAAAGAATTTGATGAAATGAGCATAAAATAAAGTACACCATAAAGAAGGAAAAGTTCAAAAGGAAAGAGACATAAGCATACAATATGAACACAAAGAACTTGATAACGTAGTTCGTCCCTGGTGGACTACGTCTCCAGGTCCTACTCTAAAATGGGTAGGTCTCTTTATTAACTTCACAAAAGAATTGGGAAAAATACATAAGTATACCTCATTCTAGAGTTAATCTATAGAAGCTTTGCTCAGATCAGAAAACTAACACCACCATTGCGTTCGTGGCGTCGTTTTACCTAAAAATTACTGTCTCCACGCCTCGTTATGAGTTTGACACTTGTTGGTCCCCGGTTTTGATCATGTCCTTTGCCTATATTATATACCACAAACCTCCACTTATATGCCAATACCACCCTTTTGGCCTCGTTTTGACATAATTAACATCTCCCTACCATTCGATGGGGTTACCTAAGGTATCTTTTCATTTCAAGCTATTTTTATGCACTTTAATGCTTTAAATTGGTATTGGAACTAATATCGCTTGGGTTAGGTACCACTTCTATTTTTGGAACAGGATGCCGGTACCAGGTACCAACTCGTACCCATGGAGGTACCATTGGAGCCGCTTAAGATCTGTGCGTTATGGTGTGCGTTATGGTTCGAATGGGAGATAGAGAGATTCGCATGACAGCTGGAGTCATCACCACAGGGTGCTCGAAGGCATAATGATAAACCTGGATCGATTATTCTTCATCGTTCACACTTTGTGACACTACGTGTCACGAAGATGTGAAATACGTTTTTAACTTGATTTCAAGAACTATTCTCGGATCGGGGGATCCGTTTGTTTTACGTACCTTTGTTTTCGACTGTTATGAACGGAAGGATTTATATAAACCCGGGATCACTTCTGAGAACGGGTTAGATTATGTTGGACTATGTTATGCCGTGAACCTATGTTTTTGAATATAAACTACTGTTGCATTATGTTAATCGACTGGTATACGACTTGAGTATTTCTTTTCTGAGTTAATGGAGTACGAAGTTTACACAGTGGTTGTATAGAATGTTATAGTCGGTTCTGGTTATTACTAACAACGTTTGTGTCTTTTGGTTGGGCCCGCCAAACTGGTGCAAGTTGCTGCCTTATTCTGTCAATAGATTTAGTTTTATGCTGTCATAGACTTAGTTTGTTTCAGTGCTTTAGAAATTGCATACGAGGTAGCTTAACGCTCATCGATTTAGTTGTTTTAGCGTATTAGCATTTGCTTACATGAATGGTATATCTGCAGCTCATAGTGTGTAATCGATTTAGTTGTTTCAGAATCGTGTTTAATCGTTCTCCAATAGAATCATTTCCCACAGACTGTTATCTTTTACGTTGGTGAAAATAAAACACATGATTGATGCCTGTAGGGTTTAAGAGTACGAACGTGGTATTGTTTGGCTTTTCATTTTCACTTCGAACATAACTCAGAATTAGCATGCACTTTGCTTTGTTAGACAGTAGTTACCTTGCCTGCTTAGAATAGTTAGATTACAGTTAGAACAAAGGGAGCTCCTGGTACCAGTAGTTAGGAAAGTACTCTGTTTTCCTGTAGATAGCTTTAGATTCATTTTGATGACCAGATTAAATGCATTTTCGAAAATACTCTTTGTGTCATGGCTTGAATAGAAATGATGATGGTAGATGATCGGACATAGAGGTAAAATAATCTTGTGGAACCACACTTTTGAATAGAAATAACAGCACCATCATTTGAGCACAAGACTGTTTTTCTGTTGATGACTTAAATAGGAAATGCTCAGTTTCAAGATAGTTATTAAGATTCAAGTTCTTAGAATAGGTGTGTGTTTTCTTCTTAGGATAACATTCAGATAGAGACTAGACGCTTACCTGCACATACTGTGTATCATCTCAAAGTTTACCAACCCTGGTTTGACAATTTAGTGTTTCAGGTCACTCAAAGCTTCAATTTAGCAGCCTGACATTTTTGGCGCCGTTGCCGGGGAGCTGTTTAAAAGGTAAGAAGATAGTTGTTTTGATTAGTTTTGGAATGCACTTAG
>ML777490.1:328598-342339 GCA_009831015.1 Picea engelmannii | reverse complement strand
TAACTCAGGTGCGTTTAGTTCGTATTGATTTATTGTATTAATTTGCATACTAATAAGTTTGAATTAAGGGTACCTTAATTACTCCATAACGTTTTATCATTCCCACGACCTGTACCTAACGAACTAACCTACCATGACATTTCATGTCATAAACATCTACCATTACCAGGACTAAGTTCGATTTGACTCGGATATGATAACTCTACACCCTCGTACGACCTTCATCATGATCTGAAACCCTATCTATCTCCACAACAATTCAAATATTCTCATATCGTTTTCGTCCTGACCGTTCCTTTCACCACATTCTCTATCACATTCTCTCCTTTCATAACTCTCGTCCCCTCGTCACCCTCATCCAACCTCCGCTGCCACCGATCGACTTTCCCTGTGATGCCAAGAAGAGCCATGGTAGCCAATCGCCACGAACCAGAAACATACACCGACCTGGAAGCCCTCCCGGAGTATGGGGCAACTAGAGATATTTTCAAGCAAGCGGGGTGGGAGCCATTTCTGAAGAAGTTTGACGGGTATAACGATGCAATCACACTCCAGTTTGCGCTGCATTTTGATGGTGAGACCGCTAAGGTGGGAGAACTTGAGTTCGGGGTCACAGAGGAGTTCATTGTAGAGGCAATTCAATTGCCCGCCACAGGCCAAAGATGGACGAAGGGACAACCGGTGGATAAGAAGCTCTGTGCACAGCTGTTGAAACATCAGTACCGGGAGACAAAATGGTCCGAGGGAATGTCGCGGTCTTGGATGGAGCCATAGTGGGCTCAAGTGTTGATCATCCTCCAACGTTACCTAACGTGTGAGGGTCGATATACCATTATATTCCCCTGCCACGCCCGAATTTTGTTACACTTCACAGGTACTCCGATGAACATACCCTTTTTCTTGTTAAAAAGTTTGAAAAGGATGGCCGAACAGGTCCAAAGGGTTAGTGAGTTTCGGGGGAGTTTATTTCACTTCGGTCTAGTTAAAATATTGATTACATTTGCACTTTCGAAGAAGCAAGAGACTTGGGACCTCTTCACTATAAAAACCCTCACCCGTGCCCAGTTAAAAGCTAAGAAGGTGAAGCCTGTTCCCCCACACAAAAAGTCTAACTCCAAGAAAAAGAAAGTCAAAACCCTGACTAAAGACTCTGCTGGGGACCCTGAGCCCGAACCTCCAATTCATGACGAGGTAGAAACCAATGCTGAAACTGGGAAGGCCACCACACCTATAGAAGCGTACATTGAAGCCCCGAGTTCTCCCCCAGCTGCCGATAACATAATTGATGTGGAGGAACTAGTCGAGTCAACTGATAAGCCTAGGAGGAACCCGAAAAGAAAATGTAAAAGCGTATTCTCGGGAATGGACAACTTGGTACCTAGTTACCCCACACAAGAAATATTGGAAAGTATAGATGGTCACGAGGAGGCCCCGGAGCCATCTGAGATGACTTGGACTTTGTCCCAGCTCATTCGAAAAAATCGTAGAACCAATCGACAGGCCACTACACCCAAGAAAATTGTGCAGAATGAGTCCATCCAAGTACCAACCGGTACCTCTGTTCAGATGCCAAAAGAGCCCACTCCCGAACCTAGTCCAGCTAACACCTATGAACAAAGCCCAAATGAGTTCACCCATGAACTCAGCCCAGACCATAATTTTGATCCAGTTGGCACTTATGAGCATAGCCCATATCAGTTTACTCCTGAATTCAGTTCATACCATAATGCCGATAGATTTCACACCCCTGCTCAGAGTCCCGAAGAGTTTACCCATGCGTCTAGCCCTCCAGCACAGCCCGGACAAGAGAAAACATTTGAAACCCACTGCGAGCTCTCCTCCAGTCGGTTCTTGAAGCCAATGGTGGTGAAACTAGAGAGCAGGAACAACAGATTGAAGGAGAAGTTGCATGAGTACTGTGTATTGGACAGACATGTTAAAACCGAAAACGAACTCCTGAAGCTCAGGGTAAATCACCTCTTATTCAAAGTTGAAAGGCTAAAGCAGAGGAATAAGGATGTTTTCAAAAGGAACAGACAACTTCAGAGGATTTCTAGGAAGCATGTTATAATCAACAGGGTCCTTAAGAAAGAAATTAGGAATCTGAAGAAGCAGGAGAGGCTACAGATGCTGGTTGCAGCCGCTGCAACCCTTTGATGGCTACCCGTTTTTGATTTTTGTTTCCTGAGGACAGGCAAGGACTTCAGTGTGGGGGTATGTTGGTCCCCGGTTTTGATCATGTCCTTTGCCTATATTATATACCACAGACCTCCACTTATATGCCAATACCACCCTTTTGGCCTCGTTTTGACATAATTAACATCTCCCTACCATTCGATGGGGTTACCTAAGGTATATTTGCATTTCAAGCTATTTTTATTTACTTTAATGTTTTAAATTGGTATTGGAACTAATATCTCTTGGGTTAGGTACCACTTCTATTTTTGGAACAGGATGCCGGTACCAGGTACCAACTCGTACCCGTGGAGGTACCATTAGAGCCGCTCAATATCTGTGTGTTATGGTGTGCGTTATGGTTCGAATGGGAGACAAAGATATTCACATGACAGCCGGAGTCATCGCCACAGGGTGCTCGAAGGCATAATGATAAACCTGGATCGATTATTCTTCATCGTTCACACTTCGTGACACTACGTTTCACGAAGATGTGAAATACATTTTTAACTTGATTTCAAGAACTATTCTCAGATCGGGGGATCCGTTTGTTTTACGTACCTTTGTTTTCGACTGTTATGAATGGAAGGATTTATATAAACCCGGGATCACTTCTCAGAACGGGTTAGATTATGTTGGATTATGTTATGCCGTGAACCTATGCTTTTGAATATAAACTACTGTTGCATTATGTTAATCGACTGGTATACGACTTGAGTATTTCTTTTCTGAGTTAATGGAGTATGAAGTTTACACAATGGTTGTATAGAATGTTATAGTCGGTTCTAGTTATTACTAACAAAGTTTGTGCCATTTGGTTGGGCCCACCAAACCGGTGCAAGTCGCTGCCTTATTCTGTCAATAGATTTAGTTTTATGCTGTCATAGACTTAGTTCGTTTCAGTGCTTTAGAACTTGCATACGAGGTAGCTTAACGCTCATCGATTTAGTTGTTTTAGCGTATTAGCATTTGCTTACATGAATGGTATATCTGAAGCTCATAGTGTGTAATCGATTTAGTTGTTTCAGAATCATGTTTAATCATTCTCCAACAGAATCATTTCCCACAGACTGTTATCTTTTACGTTGGTGAAAATAAAACACATGATTGATGCCTGTAGGGTTTAAGAGTACGAACGTGGTATTGTTTGGCTTTTCATTTTCACTTCGAACATAACTCAGAATTAGCATGCACTTTGCTTTGTTAGACAGTAGTTACCTTGCCTTCTTAGAACAGTTAGATTACAGTTAGAACAAAGGGAGCTCCTGGTACCAGTAGTTAGGAAAGTACTCTGTTTTCCTGTAGATAGCTTTAGATTCGTTTTGATGACCAGATTGAATGCATTTTCAAAAATACTCTTTGTGTCATGGCTTGAATAGAAATGATTATGGTAGATGATTGGACATAGAGGTAAAATAATCTTGTGGAACCACACTTTTGAATAGAAATAGCAGCACCAACATTTGAACACAAGACTGTTTTTCTGTTGATGACTTAAATAGGAAATGCTCAGTTTCAAGATAGTTATTAAGATTCAAGTTCTCAGAATAGGTGTGTGTTTTTTTCTTAGGATAGCATTCAGATAGAGAATAGATGCTTACCTGCACATACTGTGTATCAGCTCAAAGTTTACCAACCCTGGTTTGACAATTTAGTGTTTCAGGTCACTCAAAGCTTCAATTTAGCAGCCTGACAACACTTTTAGGCCCAAGAGACACCCCTGCCTCGATTACAGTGCCACCGCCTCTACAATAAATGAATGAGAAATATTGAAATGCATTCCCTGGTGCGTACAAAGTCCATATGAGCGTTCTTGGTTCTCCTCTCTGTCTTATATCTTGAATACACTGGAGACCACCCCTTTTTATACAAAACGTAGGCAGTTATGCCATAAAGGCGATGGTTGGCACACTGATAGGTGGAAGTAAATTTAGAGCTTTGGTTAGTAGATTCCCCAGGATTGAATCCCATGGAATTTTCTTTTGTTTGGTGTTTAGTTACAACAGTTAGTGGATAAACGATGGACCAACTATATATAGCAGGTGACTTTAAAACTGGCGGAGCAATTGCTAAATATGACGAACAATGACCAAATATGGCAGACGATTGTGTAGTAGATATGCTATATGGAGAGTGGTCTCATGGATGGGCATAGAACCAAGGGTTGGGATAAGGGCCTAACCCTTTCCCTCCTCCCATATCAAAACATTATCAACATAAATAAAATGCGTGCCATAGTATAAATAAGTAACACATAGTGGTATGTTGGTTACCACAGAGATGTGAGGCCTTTGGGCTAAGAGATTTCAAGTTCAACTCCTGTGGAGTCATATAAATTTTACACATACCAACCACTCGAGGGGTGCCACGTGGCAGCCCATGACTGGGCCACGTGGCACCATATCATTTTCTCAATAAAATTCCACTTGTCACAACTTAATTTGCCTACGTGTCTGCCATTAGATTGTATGACCTTGCCACATCATCCATGTCAAATCATCATTGTACCATGTCATTTGTATGGAAGTGCCATGTGTCACCCTTGAAGTGGTGCCATGTGTCACCTTGAACTTTTGACTTTTTGACCAAGTTTGACCTGAAATTTGACCTCTTATAACTTTTGATCCATAACTCCGCTTGATGAGCCATTTGCATCATTAGAAAGATTGCGACACACTCTTCGCGATCATGCCATTTTCATTGAGTTTTGGAAATTGTGATTTTTTTCCCTTTCTCTGTCTACTGAAGCCATTCTGAGCATCCTGAGTTACCTCTGTGAGTTTTGATTTGTTCTTAACCTTCTCTGGATCCTTTTTGTATCACCACGCTACATAAACTACTGCTAAAATGCGCTACAAATCCCCTGTTCCAATGCTGCAAATTCCCTGTCAAACCATTTCTATCTTCTACGCTCACAACTCCAACATTAGCTTTCCTTTTTCACTGTGTCATCCTATATTTTCATCTCACAAGTGCACTTGCAGTGAAGATTTAGGAGCTCTTGTTTTTAAAATCTTTGATGACCTTGTATGGTGGCTTGATGACAGTCTAAAACTTGAACAAAACAATCTCCCTACATATAATTTCTCAGAGTATCTTTTTCCCCATTTTAAGCCATCAAACCAGTTTCTTTTTAATTCAGAAGTGAAGTGGAGGAAAGCCCTGAAAGACCAATTAAGGATCACCTTCAAATATTAAAAGACCTTTTCCTCTGTTTGGTTTCCTTACCTCTCATAACATTACAGTTTTTAATCTCCTACTTCTATCCATGGATACACCTGAAAAGAAGAAATCTCACAAGGGTGGGAGTGTGGTCAGGACTGGTCCTTCTGATATGCACCTATTTTATGTTGAGCCTATGATCAAGGAGGTTTTCCAAAGGGTTGGTTGCCTATCTTTCTGTTAAAACACGCAGAGGGGACACTCTGAAGTATCAAGGTAGTTTGCCTTAAACTTTGATGGCACTAAGACCAAGGTAGGAACCCTTGAGTTGGAGGTGTATGAGGCCACTATTGTAGAAACCATTGAGATAACTGACACTGGTGAGAGGTGGTTCAAATCCTTGATTCTTAATGTAGCCTTCTCCAAGGATTTCCTCAAGCCAGACTATCAAAAAGACAATTTGTCTAAGGGAGTGCCTAAGAGCCACCTGGTTGAGGGTTTTGATAAAATGTTGAAAATTATCCAAAGGCATTTTACATGTGAAGGAAGATTCAACATGATATACCAATACCACATTAGACTCTTGCTACATTTCACTGGTAATGATTTAATGAATATCCCTTTTTATCTATTCAGAAGTATGGGAAATATGACTGATAGTGTTCAAGCCAAGTCTAAGGCTATGGATACTAGTGTTTTCCACTCTAGGTTGATTAGGATGCTGGTTATGGAGGAGTTGAAGAGATTAAACCTTTCTTGGGAACAATTCATTGTCTCTACTAATCTACATCTAGATATAGCCTCTACCCATAAATCCAGGATGTAGATCCCTTTGCCTTCTAGTAGTGTTTCCCAAGGAAAAAACAAGTAAGAAGAGAAAGAGAAAACCTACTGCCCAAGACAAAGAAACTACTAAGGAAGTTGAAGAATCAGAGAGGGAGGTCCATCACTCCCCATAAAGAGAATTTTCACCTCATCCTACACCTGAACTGGAAGAAGTTCCTTCATCTACCAAAACCACAGCTAAGAAGGGGAGAAAATTGCATTTTCCTTCACCTGCTGCAACAACTACAACCAAATTCACGAGCCCTTTTACTAGATCATCAGCCCACAAGGAAGTTGTTGAAACAAAAGTCATACCCAAGGCTTCAGTCCCAAATAAAGTTAAAAGTAAAAGTGAGACACTATTGGGAAGCCTATTGAGGTCATGACCAAATCCTCTGATCAGAAGAAAGACAAAGGTAAGGGTGAAGCCACTGAGAAGCCCATCGAAGTCATCAACATCAACACTCCCTCTGATAATCCCACCTTCAAGAGATTGATCAGACAAGTCGGTGATGCAAGGAATGAAGTTTCCCTTTTGAAGGGAGAAAGATTGACTGAGAGGAGAAAGATGAAGGAGCTCATGGACATGTACAATACCCTTGATCTGGCAAGGTTTACACCAAGAAGATTTTTTCCTCTCCATAGGAAACTTAAGACTATGTACAAGAAAAATAGAAGCATTCAGTCTCAAAACATAGAGCTCAAAGAATAATTGCAACCCTTCAAGGATGATCTAGCCCAGAGGAACTTAAATGTTATAACACAAGTTGCAATAGAAATAAATTCCCCTGCAGTAGGATGGAGTGCCCTTGCAAAAGAAAGATATGCTGCTGTGACAGAGGGAAGTTCTCCTGCAACAAGGAGGAGTGCCAGATTGAGAAGATAAATGGAGAGGATGACAGGTCCATTTTTGGTGGTGATTACTTTTTGCAATCTTGAAGTGTTAAGGGAAATATTATATTATCACCTACTGGAGGCATCTACAGGCTCATAATCCATCTACTAAGGATTTTTTTGTTTTTGAGGATTCATTGCATAACACAGAAAAAACAAAGATATTTTGTAGCGCCTGGCGCTATAGAATCGTCTACACAAACTGTTCTGTAGTTGCACTACCAAAGGTGCTACAGAATCACCTAGCCAGATATAGAATGGGCGCTACGGAATATGCAGAGCAGTTTTACAAATGGGTGCTACAGAATCTGTAGAGAAGTTTTACAAATGGGTACTACAGAATCTGCAGAGCAGTTTTACAGTAGGGCTCTACAAAATCTTCTACTGAATGCGCTACATAAATGACAACAAAACAATTTTAAAGAGGTGGGCGCTACGAAATTTTCTACCAGTTGTGCTATGAAATGGTGCTACGAACTGGCTGTTACAGTCAACAGTTTTGAATTCATCCCTTATTCTTGGCTTTGATGATTTGGAGGGAACCAATGATCGATAGGTGGCAATTGGAGCCCAACACACAGGATTGAAGGATGCATGCTACTGGAGAATATGCACCTAAGCAACAACAAGACATGTCATTCATATTTTGTTAGAGTTGTTGCCAACAAGCTCCTTGATTTTAGTAGTTTGTTAGATCTACTTGTACATATGTTAGACTAGTATATTTTTGTGGAGAATCCTAGGATAGGAAGGCCAACTCACACCTCTAGCAATTTTCTACTATTTTAGTTATAAATACATCATATTAATGATATGTTGGGTTCGAATGGTTGAGCAGAGCTCCCTATTTTGTAATATTTTGACTAAACAGAGTTGTTGTCTGGTTATGTATGAGACCTGAGATATTTTCATTAATAGAAGTCAACCTCTTTTCATCATATTGTTTCTTCTTACTTTGAAATGCTCATTATTGGACGATCCTTATGAGATATTGTGGTTGTGTTATAATGGTTGTTTGATTATAATTCTTCTATGAATGTTTTTCAGTGTTTTAAACTTTAAGTTCAAGAAGTTCTTGTGACTGATTTTTTCTTCACCCAACTACTTGAAGGCCTGATGCTTATAGCAGACTTATCCATATTCCTCACTAAGTCTTCCTTCTATTCACCTTTATCCTTAAACCATTGACCGAAGTTAATCAAAACCTCATTTTCCTATGCATGCTAGCCCATATTTCTATGTTAAAACATTCTTATGTTGAGTTTTGTCCATTTGACCTTTAATCATTAATTTACATTTACAAACCTTTTGATGGTTACTAGGCTTATCCTCTTGCAATATGAGGGTGACTCTCAGTGCTAACACTTGGAAGACTGCAAAGGCACGAGTTCCAAAACATCAAAGTCCCGAAGTGAATGAGAGCCGTCCATCTCAAACGTGCAAATAAAACATGACTGCCAATCTTGATAAGTTATTAAGCACTCATTTGGCTTAACACTAGTCACCAACTATGTTCATATGGAATAGAGGTCCTGAAAGTACGCTTGTGCAAATTTTAACATACAAAGGAATAATTTTTCCTATGTCAGGAAGAAACGTTGAACCAAATAGGATTTGGATTCTGTCCTGATTGATATTAAGTGATCAAATACATCCAATTCATTGGAAAGCTAATCGAAAAGATCAAATATGATCTATTGGAGAACTAGGGACACAACAAAATCTTAAGAATAAAATAAAAAGGCATGGGATCAGATTAAAAGAAATCGATCCATACCTGTGAACGATTTATGAAAATCCCTCTTACTAAATTGAAAATATTTCACATTAATGCGTGAATAATAAAAGAGGGAGTTATTATTTTAAACTAAAATACAAATGTTATTACTATTAATTTAAATGAAGAGGTGCAATGTTCCAAAAAAATGGACACAATGATTCAACACTCACACCAGTTGGAAGACTATATAAGAAAAAAAGAATGGTGAAGAAGAAGTGTCTCTGCAGTCTAGCTCAGAAGATAAAAAAAGAAGCATAGTCTAAGAAGAAGAACTGATCATACTTATGCAGTGAGGGTGGAAGGGAGGATCAAGGAAGGATTCATATCCTTTACCAATTAAAGTGTGAATATAAGGGAGTTGGTGCTTCCTAGGGTTGGCACTCTAAAAACAAGGGAGTTGGTGATTCCTAGGGTTGGCACTCTAAAAACAAGGGAGTTGGTGCTTCCTAGGGTTGGTGCCCTACAAACAAGGGAGTTGGTTCTTCCTAGGGTTGGTGCCATAAAACAAGGGAGTTGGTGTTTCCTAGGGTTGGTTCCCTGAAGAAGGGGATTAATGTCTCCTAGAGTTTGTGCTCTAAAAATGATTGGTGTCCTTCACTATATCAGATTATTCTTTATAAAACCTTGTAATTTATGTTAATTATATTTATATAATTGATTTTAAATAGAAGTCCATTGTTGATCTTTGTGGTTATTAATAAATAACGAAGTAATTGCTAATTGTTGAAAAAGAGGTAATACTGATTCACCCCCCTCAGAATTTCCAACACAAATCATGTACTCAAAAACTCAATAATGTCAATAAAATACTCATTAACAATGTGTACTAATTTTTTTTTTGCATTTGGGAAGTTGTCGTCCAAGTTAGTTGGTTCTTCTCCATTAGTTGTCCTGGATAACTGATCTGGTCCTGCATTTAATCTTCCAGGCTTCACCACAACTTCAAATTCAGACTCCTCAAACAAAAGTAGCCATCTACATATTCTTCCTCCCAACACTGGCTTATTGAATAAATATCTAAGAGAAAAATGATATGTAAACATATTGAAATGTTGCCTCACAAATAATGTCTAAGTTTCTATAGTGCATATACCATAGCCAATCCTTGTGTTTCTGTAGTATTGTAGTTCTATTATGAGTCTGATAAATTTTTTCTTGCAAATGCTATGGGGTGATCTATATCACCTTCTCCTAGTTGTGTCAATGCTGCTCCTAGTGCCATTGCAAATGCATACACATGAAAATGAAATTCTTTTGTCCACTGTGGAAACACTA
Source organism: Picea engelmannii (assembly GCA_009831015.1). Taxonomy (NCBI): domain Eukaryota; kingdom Viridiplantae; phylum Streptophyta; class Pinopsida; order Pinales; family Pinaceae; genus Picea; species Picea engelmannii. The sequence goes on along the minus strand of ML777490.1, from coordinate 332,228 downwards.
AAATTGGCACAGTAACCATCTTATCCTTCAAAATATCCAAACTCTGCTTGCATTCATCATTCCACTGATATTTAGTATCTTTCTCCAGTAATTTTTCCATTGGCATAGTAATTTGTGCATATCCCCTTATAAAATTCATTTAATACCATGTATGACCAGGTGTACTCTTCAACTTGTGCACTAAATTCGTTGGTGGTAAGGTAATATGACAACAATTTTAGCAGAATCAACTAGTAGACCCTGTTTACACACCACATGCCCTAACAAAATACCAAAAGGTGCGCTGAAAATGCATTTCTTAATATTCAATGAAATCTGACACTGTCTGCATCTGTCTAACATCAACCTTAACACTTCCACATGATCCTTAAATAAACTAAACACTATCCAATCATCCAAGTAAACCTCTAAAAACTTATGAATAAAGTCCTTAAAGGAAGCCACTACTACCCTTGAAAAAATTGTACGTGCATTCTTCAACCCAAATGGCATAATTGTATAATGGAATGATCTCCATTCTGTAGAAAATGTTGTCTTGTGTCTATCTTCTGGTTCTATCCTAATATGATGATATCCTAAAAACCCATCTATAAATGAATAATCTTCTTGATCTCCTAGATTCTCCAAAACTTCGTCTGTAAGTGGGGTAGGAAAATGATCATGTAGGAAAGCATCATTCAATTTTATCAAATCTAAAAAAATCACGATCCGTCCTTTCTTCTTTTCCCGCACCACCATAGGCCTGATCCATTTTGATTCTTCCATAGGTTCTATGACACCATCTTCTAAGATCTTGTCAATTTCTTCCTTCACTTTCTGCTTGTATAATATATTTAACATGTAAGGTCTTTGTCTTATAGGTATGGATTATAGCTTCAAAGGGATATTCATCTCTCCTAGTTCTCCCACTAATCCCTTCATCTATGAAAATGTCACTAGAAACAAGTCACTGTACTCATGCAATAATTTTGTGATTATTTCTATTGTCTGATTATCCCAATAATCTCCAATGCTTGCAATCTTTGGGTTTTCTGCAGTTCCAATGTTTACCTTCCTGATATTCAATGGGGATGCATAATCTTCTGAATATAGATTTGGACCTTCTACTTCCCTCTCAACTTCAACTTCTGATATTTAGATGTTGCGTGGTTTTTCTTCTGCTGGGTCTTCTTCTTCTATGACATTGATCAAAATCTGGACCAGGGGGCAAAATTTTGCTCAATTTTCAAAGTGTTTGGAATGCGATGAAAATGGTGCCATTGCGTCCGTCTCGTCTTCCCGATTCCGACGATATATTTACTTTCTCAAACATAGTCTGTATGGAGAAGTTATCACGATCTGTTCGCTGAGCCAAACAGGTAAATTTTTTTATGCTGACTGTACCTGTCCGTACAGTCCGTACAAGACACATGGCAGGACCATACAACATACATGGCCGGTCCGTACAGGACACGTGGCGGCTCTAGGGAGTGACATGTGTCAGGCATTTTTGGACTTTTGGGTGTACGGGTGACCAATTCGGAGGTGACACATGTCACCACTGGAAGGGTGACACGTGGCACGGGTGATGTCATCGACTGACGTGGCAGGCTGACGCAGCAGGTGACTAGACCGTACAGCGCTGACATGGTAGGTGGATGATGTGGTGCATTTTTATTGGTTGATGTTGGCGAATGGCATGATGACACGTGTCCAGGTGTTGGCGAATAATATGAGGACACGTGGCCCAATCCATGGGCGCCACGTGTCCCCCTCATTTTTGTTCATTTGGTTTGTTTATCAAAATTGAGTGGAGCCAACCGGATTCGAACCGGTGACCTCTATATCTGCCCAAGTTTTCGTGCACCTCCGCTAACCATTATACCACGGTTTGTTCCTTGTTTGATATGTGAACGAGCATGTATTTGAAGTCGCATGTTGTGTTGATTGGAAAAGGGGTCGGGCCGGGGCTTAGCCCCGACCCCGGTTCTATGCAATGAAACATATGACCATGCCTATTGATTACATGGCACGGGGGGTATTCATATATGGTTTCAAACTATATTAAAACACAGTTGTATTGATATATGGGAACCATAGTTTTAATACCATATATCACATTGTATTAATTAATTGTGCGCGGGGTAACCATATAGTCCGTGGTCTATTATGTGTTAATACATTTTTGCGCGGTTTCAATTGTAAAGCCCAACAATTATGTTGGTTGCATGCGACCGTTATGTGCGCGGTTTGGTTCAAACCCGTGGTTTATCCTATGTGTGGGCGCGTTTGGTTATACGATTTCAAAATGGATTAACCAACTTTTGCTTTTAGCCCGAGGACACATGGACCATATGCCCGAGAGCTAGGCGGTTGGGGGTTGGAGGCGCCCTAACCATCCTACAGTTTGCAAGGTTTTTTGGAACCGCTCGGTGCTGGGTTTTAACGCGCATTGGGAGTGTGTTCTGGGTTCATGCACACAGAGGTGCGTTCTGTAGAACCAGTTCCAGCAAAGTAGAAGGAGGAAAATGGAGGAGGTCTAACTTTCTCAGTTTTTGGCCGATTGAGGTGCCGTAAAAGCCCAGCTAGGGGTTTTTGGANGTGATGGATCCATTGGTGCTGTTTTCACAGCCATTTGAAGACTTCTTCTGCAAGTTTCTCACCATTGAAGTTCCAGGAAGCTTCAGGGAGCTTGAAGCCCTATTTGATGGAGGACATGGTTTGGTGAGCCTATGTTTGTTTTCTGTGAATGAATAATCATTTTTGGCTAATTAATATGCTCTGAACACATTGGGACAGGTTTCAGAGGCCTTTGAGGACTTTTACAGGTGTTTTTTCCACAGAGAAGCTCAGGAAAGCTTATGGCCACATGTAGAAGAGGTCATGCCCGGATGAGCCATGATCCGTTTTCAGAGTTCTATTAGTCGTTTTTGGGGTTTTTAAGTGTTCTGATCTCAATGGTACAGTCTGTTTTTCCATTGGAGTTGAGCAGAAACTTGTAAAAGAACTTTTGACTAATTAATCCCAGAGAGCCAAGTCCATTATGGAGGCTCAAGGAGATGTAGCTCGGAGGGGGGTGAACTCCTTTATCAGCTTGTTCTTGTTGTGAGTTTGATGGTTTACTTGATGCAAGTTATGTTGCTGTGTTTTTATCTAAAGCACTTATTTAACCATTTAAAAGAACATTTGCTCACACATAAGCATTTACAAGAAGAAGCACTTACTTAACACATAAGTTTATATTGCATATTTATACACATGAAGCATGGTCCTGTAAAGTTTATTTTTAATGAAGTAGGGGTGCTTGCATAGCATAACAAGTCAGCCTTCTATTTTCAGATCAGGTGGTATCAGAGCACAAGTTTGTTTTTCTCATGTGTTTTCCATTGATAGCTTGAGATTTAGCTATAGGTTTTTGTGCAAGTTTTGTGTTGAAGTTGAAATCTTGCAAAGATGGCAGAAGCTTCAAGTAGTGATAGTTCTCATACATTTTCATTATCTAAAAAAAAGTTGGTAACTATAAAATATTTGATGAAAGAGATGTATGATAATAACATTGCCCTTGAAGAGCAGTTGATGGCCATGAAGCAGGAGAAAGACCAACTTTTGCAAAGGTTGCATGAGATGGAGATTCAACTCCATGAGGCAAAG
>ML777490.1:317153-327327 GCA_009831015.1 Picea engelmannii | reverse complement strand
TGTATGATTTGTTTTCAAGATTGATGTTTTTCTTGGCTTGTGACAAGATGTCGCAGGAAGGTTTTTGCAGCCATTGGAGAGCTGATTTTGTTGACACCAAAGAGTTCGAAAGAGGGACTTGATTCTCAGTGGGAAGGTTGGCATTCTTCCAGGCACAAAGAGAGCAGTGGGTCAGCAACAGCCAGAGAGTAGTGGTTGAAGGATATAGTCAGTTGCAGGGCACGACATGTCAGAGTATTCATGTGATTGTTGAAAAGATTTTGATATGACTTGAAAGCAGACAGATAAGATTTTGTGGGTCCAAAAGCATTTCAGTGGGAAGGTGTGATCAAAATCTGGACCAGGGGGCAAAATTTTACTCAATTTTCAAAGTGTTCGGAATGCGATGAAAATGGTGCCATTGCATCCGTCTCGTCTTCCCGATTCCGACGGTATATTTACTTTCTCAAACGGAGTCCGTATGGAGAAGTTATCACGATCTGTTCGCCGAGCCAAACAGGCAAAATTTTTGATGTTGACTGTACCTGTCCGTACAGTCCGTACAAGACACATGGAAGGACCGTACAACATGTGTGGTCGGTCCGTACAGGACATGTGGCGGCTCCAGGGAGTGACATGTGTCAGGAATTTTTGGACTTTTGAGTGTACGGGTGACCAATTCGGAGGTGACACGTGTCACCACTGGAAGGGTGACACGTGGCACGGGTGATGTCATCAGCTGACGTGGTAGGCTGACGCAGCAGGTGACTGGACTGTACGGTGCTGACATGGCAGGTGGATGACATGGCACATTTTTATTGGTTGATGTTGGTGAATGGCATGATGACACGTGTCCAGGTGTTGGCGAATAATATGAGGACACGTGGCCCAATCCATGGGTGCCACGTGTCCCCCTCATTTTTGTTCATTTGGTTTGTTTATCAAAATTGAGTGGAGCCAACCGGATTCGAACCGGTGACCTCTATATCCACCCAAGTTTTCGTGCACCTCCGGTAACCATTATACCACGGTTTGTTCCTTGTTTGATATGTGAACGGGCATGTATTTGAAGTCACATGTTGTGTTGATTGGAAAAGGGGTCGGGCCGGGGCTTAGCCCCGACCCCGGTTCTATGCAATGAAACATATGACCATGCCTATTGATTACATGGTGCGGGGGGTATTCATATATGGTTTCAAACTATATTAAAACACGGTTGTATTGATATATGCGAACCATAGTTTTAATACCATATATCACATTGTATTAATTAATTGTGCACGGGGTAACCATATAGTCCGTGGTCTATTATGTGTTAATACATTTTTGCGCGGTTTCAATTGTAAATCCCAATGGTTATGTTGGCTGCATGCGACCGTTATGTGCGCGGTTTGGTTCAAACCCGTGGTTTATCCTATGTGTGGGCGCGTTTGGTTATACGGTTTCAAAACGGATTAACCAACTTTTGCTTTTAGCCCGAGGACACATGGACCATATGCCCGAGAGCTAGGCGGTTGGGGGCTGGAGGCGCCCTAACCATCCTACAGTTTGCATAGTTATTCGGAACCGCTCGGTGCTGGGTTTTAACATGCATTGGGAGCGTGTTCTGGGTTCATGCACACAGAGGTGCGTTCTGTAGAACCAGTTCCAACAAAGTAGAAGGAGGAAAATGGAGGAGGTCTAACTTTCTCAGTTTTTGGCCGATTGAGGTGCCGTAAAAGCCCAGCTAGTGGTTTTTGGACGTGATGGATCCATTGGTGCYGTTTTCACAGCCATTTGAAGACTTCTTCTGCAAGTTTCTCACCATTGAAGTTCCAGGAAGCTCCAGGGAGCTTGAAGCCCTATTTGATGGAGGACATGGTTTGGTGAGCCTATGTTTGTTTTCTGTGAATGAATAATCATTTTTGGCTAATTAATATGCTCTGAACACATTGGGACAGGTTTCAGAGGCTTTTGAGGACTTTTACAAGTGTTTTTTTCCATAGAGAAGCTCATGAAAGCTTATGGCCACATGTAGAAGAGGTCATGCCCGGATGAGCCATGATCCGTTTTCAGAGTTCTATTAGTCGTTTTTGGGGTTTTTATGTGTTATGATATCAATGGTATAGTCTGTTTTTCCATTGGAGTTGAGAAGAAGCTTGTAAAATAAATATTGACTAATTAATCCCAGAGAGCCAAGTCCATTATGGAGGCTCAAGGAGATGTAGCCCGGAGGGGGGTGAACTCCTTTATCAACTTGTTCTTGTTGTGAGTTTGATGGTTTACTTGATGCAAGTTATGTTGCTGTGTTTTTATCTAAAGCACTTATTTAACCATTTAAAAGAACATTTGCTCACACATGAGCATTTACAAGAAGAAGCATGTACTTAACACATAAGTTTATATTGCATATTTATACACATGAAGCAAGGTCCTGTAGAGTTTATTTTTAATGAAGTAGGGGTGATTGCATAGCATAACAAGTCAGCCTTCTATTTTCAGATCAGACATGATAACAATGTAGCAACTATTTGATTTTTTGTTTCTTCTCATTCAGATATGTTGGGATTATTTCAAATTCCGATTCTTCAAATATCCTATCTATTACCACCTTTAGCGCTGTATCTATCTATGGAGTTTCACGCTCAAAGGAAAATGTAACCACACAATTATGCTGTATCTCTTCCCAATTTGTAGTTTCCCTGTGTTGTTCCTATTTTGTGTACCATTTCAGAATGTCATCTAATGTGTGAATAAAATGATGTGGCCATTCTTCTAGTGGTATTAATCTCCACTAAATCATGCACCTATCTACATTTTCTCTAGGTTGTCCAAATCCATCATGTTTCTCCAAAACTCTATTCTCCCGCCCTGTGCCAAATATGATGCTCAATAATGTCTTGCACTAAAACCAGTTGTTGATATTCTCCTTATGTGTACCCTACCAATGGGTAGGTGTATATTTCAAAGAAATATCTAATACTGGTAATATTTGATTTTCTACTACTAATTCAATCTTCATTAAAATTTCTTCTAAGTCATTCAATCCATAAAAAGTAGGAGTCTCTCTTACCTCTGAACCAATACATATTAGCGTGCACGTCATTATGGCACATCTTCTGGTGGATAGTTCATGTAGTCATTGCTGCCAGTTTTCTAGTCCTGTTTCAAAGTCTGAAGCACAAGAACTAATACTCCCCCAACTCATAATTCCATCTGTAGTTGGTTTGATATAATCCTCTTCGTGCGGGGTAGTTCTATATAACTGATTTACATCTTCTGTAATAAAATTTTATGTCGCAGGTTCCACATACCTTCCTCCTTCTGAGGGATTCAATAGTGAAATAATTTTTTACTCCCCTGATTCAAAGATCATCTTCCTAGTCTTCAAGTTAATAATATCTTGGTTATCCAATGCCCAATCCAACCCCAACAATGTTGGATATGGTGTAGTATTTTATACTATGCCAATGAATTCAAAGTCTACCATGGTGCACACACCGTCTAGATCTAATGGTGTCCCCTTTAATCTTCCAATTGGCACCACTCTATGCTGATTTTATAACTTCAACTTGATAGGTGAATACCCTAATTGAGGTTCTCCCATAGCTTCCCATGTCTTCTTTGGTAGAACATTGACTTCAGACCCCAATTCTAGTATGATATCCCCCATATTGAAATATCCAATGTTTGCATTCAACCTGAATTCCTTGCTTGTTATTCTCTTCCTACAGACTTGATTCACTGACTTTACCCCTTCTTCCCCATAATTACACTTTTCTAACAGACTCTGCAGTACTTGTAAATAATTTTTATCATTCAACAATTTTATACATGACCCCAAAAAGTTTCTTAAGTTACTTACTTGCTCTGAATACTACTATTTGTTGGTATGATAAAATAAGGGAGGCATGTCATACATTGGTATCTCATATAATGGATTTGTTCTTGAAGTAGACACAATATTTTCCTTCAAAATATCCTGTCTAGCCTCCTTGAATATCTCTTTCTCTTTGCACGCATCAAAATTTTGTTCAGGTTTTGCATTCTTTCTTACCCACTGGTGTATATCCTGGTTCTGCTTTGCTGCATCATCTCTTGTCCATTGGACGTTCTGATTGTTCTGGTTCCTCTTGTCCTGTATATTTACTAGAAGTGTCAGACAATATTCTGTCTCATGGTCTATTGCACGACAATAAATACATGTCGCAGGTGGCTGTGGACAATATGTTGCATAATGCCCATGTTTCTGACAATTGTGACAAACTACAGGTCCTATACCTCCTCCAACGCTTCTTCCTCCATGGTCTCCTCCTCTGAAGACTCCTATGTTACTCTGATTATCTCCACATAGTGTATTATATTGAGGCTCCTGATTGTACTGCGACTGCACATTATTGTACTGTGGTGGTGCTGCACACTGCTGCGTATTGTTATATTGCGGTGCTGCTCTAAACTGTTGCAAGTCATTATGGCACATCTTCTGGTGGATAATTCATGTAGTCATTGCTTCCCGTTTTCCAGTCTTGTTTCAGAGTCTAAAGCACAAGAACTAATACTCCTCTAACTCATAATTCCATTTGCAGTTGGGTTGATATAATCCTCTTCGTGCGGGGTAGTTCTATATAACTGATTTACATCTTCTGTAATAAAATTTTATGTTGTAGGTTCTACATATCTTTCTCCTTCTGAGGGATCCAATAGTGCAATAAATTTTTACTCCCCTGATTCAAATATCATCTTCTTGGTCTTCAAGTTAATAAAATCTTGGTTATCCAATGCCCAATCCAACCCCAACAATGTTGGATATGGTGTAGTATTGTCTACTATGTCAATGAATTCAAAGTTTGCCATGGTGTGCACACCATCTAGATCTAATAATATCCCCTTTAATATTCCAATTGGCACCACTCTATGATGATTTTCTAACTTCAACTTGATAGGTGAATACCCCAATTGAGGTCATCCCATATCTTTCCATGGCTTATTTGGTAGAACATTGACTTCAAACCCTAATTCTAATACGATATCCCCCATATTGAAATCTCCAATGTTTGCATTCAACCTGAATTCCCTGCTTGTTATTCTCTTCCTACAGACTTGATTCACTATCTTTACCCCTTCTTCCCCATAATTACACTTTTCTAACAGACTCTGCAGTACTTGTAAAGAATTTTTATCATTCAACAATTTTATACATGACCCCAAAAAGTTTCTTAAGTTACTTACTTACTCTGAATACTGCTATTTGTTGGTATGATAAAATAAGGGAGGCATGTCATACACTGGTATCTCATATATTGGATTTGTTCTTGAAGTAGACACAATATTTTCCTTCAAAATCTCTTGTCTAGCCTCCTTGAACATCTCTTTCTCTTTGCGTGCATCAAAATTTTGTTCAGGTTCTGCATTCTTTCTTACCCATTGATGTATATCCTGGTTCTACTTTGATTCATCATCTCTTGTCCATTGGACGTTATGATTGTTCTAGTTCCTCTTGTCCTATATATTTACTAGAAGTATAAGATATTATTCTGTCTCATGCTATGTTACATGACAATACATACATGTCGCAGGTGGATGTGGACAATATATTGCATAGTGCCTAGGTTTCTGACAATTGTGACAAACTACAGGTCCTATACCTCCTCCAAATCCTCTTCCTCCATGGCCTCCTCCTCTGAAGAATCCTATGTTACCCTGATTATCTCCACGTAGTGTATTATACCGAGGTCCCTGATTGTACCGTGACTGCACATTATTGTATTGTGGTGGTGCTGCACACTGCTGCACATTGTTATACTGCGGTGCTGCTCCAAATTGTTGCAAGTTATTATACTACAGTGGCACTGCAAAATGCTACATGAGATTATACTGTGGATGCTGCATGTTATTATACCATGTTTGCTGCAAATATTGTGTTGTCATTAACTCAACCTTCACCCTATATGCATCTGCTGTCCTCTCCTTCATTATCTCCAAGGTTTCGCAGTCCTTATCTTCGTGTCTAACTGAATTGAAATTTTTTAAAAATATACTCTTCGTTACTATCTGATACTTCTACATCATGGGACAATGATAGGGATCATGTCCATGTGTTTTTCATATCTCACACCATGGTCCTCCTAACAATAACAAATTTGGTATACCTATTCCTATATATTGTGCAAAATTTGGACACTCGTTATTATACTGACCTTCTGTTTTGCAAAATGTGCACCAAAAAGCTTCTCTCTTTTCCTTTCCCTTATTCTTATTCAACTAAAATGTTAAGTTCTCCAGCTCTGCTCTTAGCTCTTCCAAAAATGGATTTGTATGCTTATATTTATTTCCCTCTAACTACAATGCTGCTTGCAAGGCCTCAACTTGGGTTTGGAACTTTGGCTGTCTCAAATGATACTTCATCTGTGCCAATAAAGAGTTCACAAATAAATGTCTATGCTACATATAAATAATAGGGTACTTCAACTTACCTTTTAGTATTTTGAACTTCTGGTCCACCTCCTAGACTAATTCTCCTGGCTTCTGCTTAATCTCTATAATTTCATTCATGAATTGATCCTCTGAACTAGGTTTCTAGAATTCATTTATTAATTTCCTCTTCATCTTTGCAACAGTTGTAGGTGCTCCTATTGGGTTATTTACTGTAAAACCCATGTACCAGTATAATGCATAGTCTCTAAATGTGATTTCCAACTGCGCAACCTTTGTATCTTCATCTGTAATCTACTTAGCTGTCCATATATTCTCACAGATAAAAAAATTCTTTTCTGGGTCCTCTAACCCTTCTCGTCAGAACTATGGTAACCTAATGGTTGGATATTGTCCTTCCATTGTGAAGTTTTCTATACTACCACCTCCACACAGTGTAGATACTTGACTACTACTTGATGAACTTCCACTTCTTCTTGATTTTCCATTGGAACCTCGTCCTGTAAAAATACTTCTACCACTAATCACTTGTTGGTTAACCAATTTTTCTTCTTCAAATGTCTTAGTCGCACATGGGGTTTTTGGTTCCACACTAATTCATATATGGAATGGAGAGCCTTCTTTTGCACTGAACCCTTGACCTTTGGTTTTCCTCTCATATGTGGCACACAATATTTCCTCAATCTGCCCTGTCGCACAGAGATCCTCTACCTCTTCCTCATCACTGTCCAATCCCTCTTGATTGACTACTGCCCTCTTCTTACTATTGATTTTATATGGTAGGGTCGTCCGTTGCGCATCACTCTTGGTTTCCTTATTATTTCCCTAGTATGTTCCTCAACCATCATTATGGGGTCCATTGCTTCCTTCTTCTAGCCTCCATCCATATCCCTCTCCATATCTCTGATCTTCCCTAGTGCTTCCCCCAACTCCCCCATGTGCATAGGGTGATTTAGCTTTCTAATTCCATGGTCATCACGCCTTTATCATGCAATAAAATCTTGATCAACATGGAAATAAACCTAATGTACCTCCCTCTTGGTCCCTTCAATAAATCCTACTGATCTAGATTTTATGAGAAGAACGAAATGAATAGAGATTATTATCAAAATCTGCTTAACACAAAATAATAGATATACAGTAAAACTAGTTTCTATTCAATAAGGAAATAAGCTGAAACTGTGAAATGCAGGGGAAAACAAGCTTGCTAGAATGGTGGCGTCTTATCTCTAAGAAGAGATGTGATGAATGCTCTAATTCACAAGAAGATGACTACAATGAGGCTCTGAAGGCCTTTTTACAATAAATATGAATGCAAAAACCCTATACATCCAAAAACCTAACCCTAGGAGATGAAGCGCCAAAAGTCATGTGGGCCTCATTGGGGTAAGTTAGTAAATCAACTTCCCGGGTTCGTAACTTTTGCATACGATCTCCGTTTTAGGTGCATGATAGCCCATTGGAAAGGTCTAATTGAGAAGAAAGATTTTTGACTAGCCCAAGTTAGTTTCTTTTACAATCACTTGGGCCCAAAATCCATAAAAAACATATTTAAGAGCCTCAAAATTACCCTAGAAGTTTGGAACCCGAAAAACTGCCAAGGTGGAAAACTATTTTTTGAGCCAGTGGAATAGGTGGGTGGCCACCGATATCCACATGGATCAATCCTCCCTCCTTAATAAGCAATGGTTTTCATTGCATTGATTTCCCCCATCAAATGAGGAAATTTCTGCTGAATTTGGCTCCGGGTGAGCCACTTCATGCCTTGGTGTAGGAGCTACCGGGATTTGACAATTCGATAAAGATGGATCCTTTACTGGCGAGTTACCTTGACTTGTTTTTCCACAATATGATCAATATATGTATGTTGTATGCAGTATGGGTTGATATTTGTTGGTTTCAGTTGTTTTTCTACCTCTGAGGTGTCTAATAATGGGGGGAAATAAGGCTGAAGGAGATCCACATTGAACACTAGGTGCAGGCCAATGAAAGGAGGAATGTTGAGATCAAAAACATTATCACCCAAAACCTTGGTGATGGTGTACAAACCATAATGGAGTGGGTGAATCTTCAGATGGGGTACTATAAGGTGTTATTTCTGCAAGTGCAACCAAACTTTGTCACCCACCTGAAACTTATGTGGCACCCGATTTTGATCATGGTGCTGCTTCTACTTTTCATTGGACTTTTGTAGGATATCCTGAACCTATTGGCAGATGTGATGGATCCTCTCAATGAACTAGGTGGCTTTGTCAGCTTCATTTGGAGTAGGAGATGAGTCAACCGAGGTGACCACAAGGGGTAGTGCAACATCTATGGGATCCAATGGTTGGAATCCAAACCCCACCTGAAAGGGGATGTGGTCGGTTGAGATATGCAGGGATCGATTGTAGCTATCATGGACATAGGGAAGAATCTCATCCCATGTGCAAGGGTGATTGGAATTATACATGTGTAGGATATGCATGATCATTCAATTTATGACCTCATTTTGGACATCTGTATGGGGGTGGAAGGTCGTGGATTTGGTGAACTTGGTGTCCAGTAATGACCAGAGGCTTGACTAGAATGTGATGAGAATTCAACTATCCTGATATGAGATAATGGTTTGTGGGATTCCAAAATGTACCTAGACTCGTGTAAAGAAGATCTTGGCAGTGGTCTTTGCTGTGATTCTCTTCTAGCAGGTGGCCATAATCGCCACCTTAGAAAAACGAACAACAACCACAAAAACATAGTCATTTCCCCGCTTGGTGGATGGGAGTACCTACATGTAGTGAATTGAGATTAATTCCCATGGCCTGTCAGGATTAGGCAGAGGGGTGTACAATTCATGTTTCTTAGTGGTTAGTTTGGCAATAGTGCAAGTAGTGTAAGACCTGGTATACTTGTTGACCTCCTGTCAAAGTTTCAACCAATAGGAATGTTTATGCAACATTTCCACTGTATTTTTGATGCTGAAGTGTCCTTCCACCCAACTATAGTGGGATTCCCAGATCAAATTCACTCGCTCACTTGATGGAACACAGATATAGCCTAGACAACACAACAACCAATACCGAAGATGGAAATTATGAACAACTATGTTTGCGCCCAACATTTGGTACATTGTGAAAGCCCAACATTCTGCAATTTTCCTTGTGTCTGCATTAACTGTAGTGGCTTATGATTAGTGTGGATGAATGTATCATTCCCAATAATGTAATGTCTCCACTGGAGGTAGGCTTTCACAATGGAGTACATTTTTTTGTTGTAAGTAGGGTACTTACAAACAACATCTGATAATGTACAACATATGATAATGTCTCACTATGATAGACCATAGGGTGTCCGTGCTGAGTGAGAATGATGCCTACAACATATTCTGAGGCATCTGTCTCGATCTCAAAGGGCTCCTGTAGGTCCGATAGTGAAATTACTGGGGCTGAGCACAAGCGTTGCTTCAAATCATTGAATGCTTATTGTTGGGACCCACCCCACACAAATTTATCCTTACCACCTCCCCTGGTTATTCGGCCTAGGGCCCATGCAATATGGGAGAATCCCAACATGAACCCACAGTAGAAATTAGCAAGGCGCGAGAAGCTTTGAAGCTCAGTGAGTGTGGTTGGGGATGGCCTGATCCAGATTATTTTCGGCACGAAATGAGAGCGGAGATATAATAAATAAATGCACAGAGATATTGCATATATTCAATAATATAACAGAAATGTATCAGAGATGCAACCATAAACACAGATATACAGTAATACACGATTTCTATTAATCAGAGAAATGTACAGAG
>ML777490.1:275629-307510 GCA_009831015.1 Picea engelmannii | reverse complement strand
GGGGACATGCACTGAAAAATGATCAAGAGCAGCCTGCTCTGATACCACTGATCCAGATTATTTTCGGCACGAAATGAGAGCGAAGATATAATAAAGAAATGCACAAAGATATTGCATATATTCAATAATATAACAAAAATGTATCAGAGATGCAACCATAAACATAGATATACAGTAATACATGATTTCTATTAATCAGAGAAATGTACAGAGACTGTAAAAATACAAAGTGAAAGACTCGCTAGAATGGTGGCATCTTATCTCTGAGAAGAGATGTGAAGGCTACTCGCATTCACAATAAGATGATTAAAATGAGGCTTTGAAGGCAATTTTATAATAAACAGGAATGAAAAAAGTCCTAGACATCCAAAAACCTAAACCTAGGAGATGAAGCGCCAAAAGTCATGTGGGCCCCGTTTAGGTAAGTGGGTACATCAACTTCCCGGGGTCGTAACTTTTGCATACGATCTCCATTTTAGGCGTGTGATAGCTCGTTGGAAAGGTATTGTCAAGGAGATTCATTTTGGGGGATAAATAATTCCTAAATATATAATTGATAACCTTGATCTTGATAAACATTCATTTGGACCCTCGAAATGGCCCCGAAAGTTAAAACCTGCTAAAAATAGTAAATTTCTAAAATGGCTAGAAAACTGTTTTGAGCCATTTGGAAAAGGTGGGTTTGCACCGATATCCACTTGGATCATGGCCAATCATGGATGACTTGGATCTTGTTTGGATCCAGATGTATTCCATGCTAATCAACGATGTAGCCCAGGAGCATTTTTCCAAGTTGGCGTCAATGAGAATGTGTTGTAAGTGTTTTTCCTAAGTCTTTCTATAAATGAGAATGTCTTCCAGATACACCACTACAAAAGTATTGGTGAATGGTCATAGGATATTTTCTATCATCCTCATGAAAGTGGCCGAAGCATTTGTTAAACAAAAGGGCATGACCAACCATTCAAAAATACCTTCCTTTGACTTGAATATAGTCTTCCATACTTCTGTCTATTCTATCAGGACCTGGTGGTAGCTAGACTTCAGATCAATCTTAATGAAGAATTTGGCCCCCGTGAAATGATCAAGGAGGTCATCTATTTGGGGAATCGGGTACCGATTTCTGACTGTGATTTTATTCAGAGCCAGATAATCAATGCAAAGTCTCCACATTCCATGTTTCTTCTGTACTAGCATGATTGGGCTCCCACAAGGTGATGAGATGGGATGGATGTGCCCCTTGTGGATCAGTTCTTGGATTTGTCGCTTGATCTCCTCATTCTCTAACAAAGAGAGATGATAGACTGGCCCATTTGGTAGCGGTGCACTGGGGGTCAGATTCATGGGGTGATTGACCTAATAGTACAGAGGTACCTCGATAGGTGAGGAGAATATATCTGAGTATTATTCCATGACCTTATCTACTTGATTGCGCTATGTGGAGAGGTCAACTGCGAAGACCCTAGATGTGGCTATGATCTTTCGCTCATTCTGAGAGCGAATCATGAAGAAAACAAACTTCCTCGTCTGAGAGTTGACCTTCCTGCATTTCTTGGAATAGATCAAGGAAATAACACTAGGTGGGACTTCCTCGGGTATCCTATACAATTTCTCGTTCAAAGTAATAATAACATTGCGAGGCCTAGACTCATATACAACATAGAGTTTCCATAAATATGGTTGGCCCAAAAGAACATTGCAAACTTAGAGAGGGGCAACATCACACAATACCTTGTCTTTGAAGGGCTTAATGCCATATGACAAGTGACATTGTTGGCTGACATGGACGAGGCTTCCTTGGTGGAGCCATCTAATGGTGTAGGTTTACGGGTGCAGCGTTTTCAGAATGGGGAGTCGCTTGAATACCTCTATTGGGATGAGGTTTCTCTGGCTACTACTATCAATGATGAAGTGCAATGGGTTACCCTTCACCCACATCTGTGAATGAAAAAGACGCTTGCCTTCCTTTGGCTCGTCTGGTTCACCGGGCTGGAGCTTGGTGGTAGCAATGGTAGCACTAGGTTCTACATCAATGATCCATCTCCCCTTTCTGGTTCTGACTCAGAGTAAAAAATTGCATCTGATTCAAATGCTTTCACCTCAGCCACCAATGAATGCTTTGAGTGGTAATCAACAGTGTTATGCTAGGGGCTCTTATGGAAGTTGCACCACTTCCTGATATCTTTCTTTGTCTTTTTAGCGTCCTTATTTTCTTGCAGCCTAGACTGGTTTTCCTAAGGCGATCTATCTTTTCTCTGTCCTTTTTTCTATGGGTTGGGGCTGCCTTTTCCTGGATTTTGCTGCGAGGGGTTCCCAGGCCCAGATTACTGCATCTTTTGTTTGAGCTTCTGCTCGATTTTGATGGCATATCGGTAGGCCACATCCAAGGACGAGATGTCTAGAAACTCCATTTCGGCCTAGATGTATCTATGCAGACCACCACGATACTTGAGCACTAGATGTCAGTCAAAATCTTTGATACCCATCTTGGTACGTAAGGTATGGAATATATTTGTGAACTCGAGCACTGCTTGGTCTCTTTCCTACCGCAATGTGGTCCATTTTGTGTACATGTTGTCATAACTTCCAATGGGGTAGTATTGTTCATTTACTAACATCCCTAAAGGAATCCCAGGTGACCACGACTATAAATAATGAGGGTTCCTCCATTTCCTTTTGCTCGCAGAAAGTTTCCCACCAATCTTTGACATGGGGAACGACTTTGAGGAGCGCAAAAGTAATATTTTCTCTATTCGAGAAGTTATGGACAAAGAAATACCCTTCTAGCAGATTCAACCATTTGTCTAAAACATCTGCATCTATTTGACCTTCAAATATAGGAATATCGAAGTTGATTTGTACCTTGAAGGGGGCGACGCCTCCATTTGAGGAAGATGCATCACTTGTTGGTAGTTTCCGAAGGATTTTTGTGAAACTATTCATCATCTTGTTCCTTTTTTGCGTGAGGGATTCGTCGAGCAACATTTTGAAGGGATCTCTTGTCCCGTCGGTTGGTAGCTTCCAAAGTATTTTTGCGAAACTATTCATCATCTTGTTCCTTTTTTGTGTGAGGGATTCATCGAGCAACATTTTGAAGGGATCTCTTGTCCCGTCGTCTTTCTTTTCTCTCGCCATGAGAGGTTGCTTGGGTGTGTGAGAGATTTTGTCCTCAAGAGAAACAAGCTCGAGACCCAATTCTTTGTACCTTGACCTTGTTGGGGACATGCATTAAGAACGACAAGGAGTAGACCACTTTGATACCACTGATCCATATTTTATGAGCATAATGAAATGAATACATATTATTATCAAAAGATGCTTAACATAGAATAACATATATACAATAAAACTAGTTTCTATTCAATAAGGAAATAAGATGAAATTGTAAAATGCAGTGGTGATCCAGGTGGATATCAGTGGCCACCCACCTTTTCCAACTCACTCAAAACAATTTTTTGGCAATTTACTATTTTTAGCGGTTTTTAACTTCTAGGGGCATTTTGAGGGTCTAAATGAAGGTTTTTCAGGATTGATATTTTCAATGATAATCGAAGGCTCTGATTGAGCCCCAAAAATGAATCTCCTCGATGATACCTTTCCAAGGATCTATCATGTGCCCCAAACGGAGATTGTATGCCAAAGTTACGCCCCCGAGAAGTTGATACACCAAAGTACCCAAAACAGGGTCCACAAAACTGTTGGCTTTTCATCTTCTGGGGTTAGGGTTTTGGATTTTCTTTATGATAAAAAGGACTTTGGAGCCTCATTGTAAAATCATATTCTCACGGATGCGAGTAGCCTTCACATCTCTTCTCAAAGATAAGATGCCACCATTTTAGAGAGTCTTTCTGCACTCTATATTTTACAGTCTTTGTACATTTTCGCTCATTAATAGAAAATTGTGTATTACTATTTATCTGTGTTTATGGCTGCATATCTAATACATTTATGTTATAATATTGGATATTTGAAATTTCTCTGTACATTTATTTATTATATCTCTGCTCTCATTTTGTGCCAAAAATAATGCAGATTAGTGGCATCAGAGGAGACTGCTCTTGATCATTTTTTTTCTTCTAGTGCATCTCCCCGACAAGGTCCGAGTATAGCAAGTTGGGTCTCAAGCTTGTCTCTTTTGAAGACAATCACTCTCGCATGCCAAAGAAACTGTCCATGGCAGAAGAAAAGAAAAATGATGGAGCAGACAATTCTATCAATCTTTTTCTTGAGCAAACTCTCACGCGATAGAGGGACAAAATGATGGAGAATTTTTCCCATGTCCTTCAATGCCTGCCGATAGAAATAGGCACATATTCATCAAACAACCACTTTGAAATCACTTCTCCTTTCAAGGTATAGGTTAATTTTTATATTCCTGTATTTGAAGGTTAGATAGATGCATATGCCCTAGACAAATGGTTAAATCTACTAGAAGGTTATTTCTCTGTTCACCATTTTTTTGACAGGGAAAATATCACCTTTGCACTCCTTAAATATATCCCCCATGTCAAACATTGGTGGGAAACTTACTGGGAGAAAATTTCCACAGAAGAGTCTGGAATATATGGGGTCAATCCCATTTGAGATTTTTTGTGGACATGGTAAAGGAACAATATTACCCTATTATAAACTATGAGGACCAATATATGATATGGATCACACTGTGACAAGAGAGGGGCCAAGCAGTTTCAGATTTCACCAATACGTTCCATACCTTTCACACCAAGATGGGTATCAAAGACTTCAAATGACATTTGGTTCTGAAATACCATGGGGCACTACATAGATACATCCAAACCGAAATGGATTTTCTGGATATCTTATCACTCGATGCTACTTATTGATATGCTATTAAAATCGAGTAGAAATTTAAGCACAAGAACGAACGTGAGTTCGGGTCTGCAAATCTGCAACAACCAAAGTATGATAAAGACGACCCTAATAAAATATCTCTTGAAAACCATTCAAAGCCATAGGAAAATAAGAGTCATGGTAAGATAAAGAAGGACACCGAAAAATGGTGCGATTTCCATAAAATCCCCTGGCACAACACCAATGAATGTCTCTCAAAAAATTTATTGGTGGCCGAAATCAAAGACAAGGAGCCGAACCCTGATTCATAAAATACTGATAGAAGATAGATCATCGATGCAGACCCCATTTCTATTACCATGACCACATCAATTCAACTAGAAGAACCCACAGATCCTGAAGAGGGGGAGCAACTTTTTCATTCACAGATGTGGGTGAAGGGGACCCCGCTGCATTTTATTGTTGATAGTAGAAGCTAGAAGAACCTCATCTCAACAGAGGTCATCAAACAGTTGAGGTTGTTGACAACACCACACCCATAACCATACAACATCGGGTGGCTTCACCAGGGATGGGAACTCCATGTTAGCTAACAGTTTCGATTTTCATATGACATCCATCCCTTCAAGGATGAGGTATTATGTGATGTTTCCCTGCTAGATGTCTGTGATGTTCTCTTGGGCCAACCATATATGTGGAAGCGCCATGATATCTATGAGTCTTGACCCAGTAGTGTCATTTTTATTCTGGGGGTCACCTCCATAGGATACTATAGGTGGTTCCAACTAATGTCCCACTGAAACAGTTCCACAAGGTAGTATCTCATACTACTAAATTTAGCTTCTTCACAATCTGTTCAAAAGGTGAACAAAAGGATACTGCAACCACTATAGCCTTGGCCCAAGCACCTTCTATCCAATAGAAGTAGGTCGATAAGACTGTAACAAAGAAAAAATATTCCTTCTGCACATAGACATCTCATGTAGCCATACTTGTTAAAAAGGTCCAACCCTTCCAGCCACAGGTTCGTGAAAACCTTCAAAAAGCTAAGCAACGCAACTTCTCCAACAAGGCAAGCAACTCATCAAGATGTAGATTCAACAAAATATTTTCCCTCTCCCCCAGGCACTTAATAAAATGGAGACCATTACTTCCTAAGGAGGGAGGATCTATCTAGGTAGATATCGGTGGCCACCCACCTTTTCCAACTCGCTTAAAACAATTTTCTGGCAATTTTGACAATTTACTATTTTTAGCAGTTTTTAACTTCCAGGGCCATTTTGAGGGCCTAAATGAAGGTTTTTTTGGGATAGATATTCCCAATTATAGTCTTAGGCTCTAATTTAACCCCCAAAATTAATCTCCTCGATGATTCCTTTCCAACGAGCTATCATTCTCCATAAACGAAGATCATATGCCAAAGTTATGCTCCCGAGAAGTTGATACACCAAACTACCCAAAATGAGGTCCACAAAACTGTTGGATTTTCATCTTCCGGGGTTAGGGTTTTGGATTTTATTTATGGTATAAAGGCCTCTGGAGCCTCATTTTAAAATAATCTTCTCACATATGTGAGTATCCGTCACATCTCTTCTCAGATATAAGCTGCCACCATTCTAGCGAGTCTTTCTGCACTCTATATTTTACAGTCTTTGTACATTTTCGCTCATTAATAGAAAATTGTGTATTACTATATATCTATGTTTATGGTTGCATATATAATAAATTTCTATTATAATATTAGATATCCGAGATATCTTTGTACGTTTCTTTATTATATCTTGGCTCTCATTTCGTGTCGAAAATAATCCGGATCAAGCGGAAAACAAGCTTGCTAGAATGGTCGTGGCTTATCTATGAGAAGAGATGTGATGACTGTGATAATTCAAAAGAAGATGACTAAAATGAGGTTCTGAAGGAATTTTTACAATAAATACGAATTCCCAAACCCTAGACATCCAAAAACCTAACCCTAGGAGATGAAGCGCCAAAAGTCATGTGGGCCCTATTGGGGTAAGTTAGTACATCAACTTCCCGGGGTCATAACTTTTGCATATGATAGCCATTTTAGAAGCATGATAGCCCATTGGAAAGGTATAAACGAGAAGAAGGATTTTATACTTACCTAGGTTAGTGATTATGACAATCACTCGGGCCCCAAATCCCCCAAAAAAAGTCGTTTAGGGCCTCAAAACGACCCCGAAAGTTTGGAACCTAAAAAACTGCCAAGGTGGATTTTTTTTTTTCAAGCTAGTGGAATAGGTGGGTGGCCACCGTTATCCACCTAGATCACCTAATCTACAATATTATATGACTTCAATGTGTCGACTACAAATTTAGTAATAAACCCTGTATTAATATTGTCTAACCAAAAATCCATTGTGCATATGAATTTATTATTAACCCTTTCCAACCACACAATATTCTCAGCAGTACACTCTACTAACCTTATCCAATTAGTCAGGTGAGTATCATTCAACATAAATATCCACTCCTATAATAACTATGGGAAATAACATAAACATGCCTCATGCAAATTAGCGAACACATACCTTTGTAGATACTGGCGTGATGTATATCTGGAGCTTCTGTTACCTTTCTGCTCAAAATTGAGCTACTTTGTCTCCAACCATATTTAAATATATTTCTTTGTAGGTTTCCATAGCTTGAACATCCCTTTCTACCACTACATCTTCTTCACTATTCTTTACCATATCCCTTCGAGGCTATTCTTCTCAGTTCTAGCCGATAAACGAACCATTTGTTGGATATATGGGCTGACCTGGGTTCTACCTTAGTTCTCCAACAAAACCCTAGAAACCATGGGCGCTTCTGGTAAACCATAAGGCTACACCATGCATAGAGTGCACAACGTAGTCTCACCTGAGATGGCTTATGGGTGACTGCATGATGCACATGTCTATAGTCATGGAAGTGATTGGGGATGTTCGGTTTCTTATTCTACTTCTACTCTAACATGTATTATACCATGTACTTCATGATACCATTAATCTAAATCTAGCAATTATTTCATTATGCATTATTAGTGCTGTGCGCTACAAAATACCACTCTATCCATTCATCATTCATTCATAATTGTAGAAACAACAAAAAACACCATTCAAACACATCACAACACATGATTTTACTGTGGTTCACCCCCCAGGCTATGTCCATAAAGATATTTTTCTTTATTTATTATTCTTCATCAAAAAGTCCTACATTGCACATAATGCATCATGGGTTTATTAATGGTGAGGTTGAGTAGCATCGTACCAAGCTCCACAACTTGTGACCTGACCCTCAATTACATCTCAAAACTGACTCCATTTGAGCTCTCCATCTCTCAACAAAACAAATACTTCAACTCAAAACTAAAAAAAGTGCTCAAAGTACTTTGTTCATACAAAGTTATAATGATTAAAATATGATCTCCTATTTTCCTGATACATCCTCTATTTATACAAAAAAGGTGGGTAAAAACCCTTACATCATGACTCAAAACCCTGATTCTAAGTGGACCCAACTTATCCACTTTCTAACTTCCTTCCACGTGGTTGGTCTTTGATCCAATCATTCCTTTCTTTGACTATGCGCTGGTTGTAGCCACCTTCCGATTGTAGCTGGAGAACATAGGGGGTTGTAGCCTCCTTTTGGTTGTAGCTAGAGGATTGAGGAGTTGGAGCTTCCCTAAGGTTGTAGCCTGAGAAACTAGGGGGTTGGATCCTCCTTCCAATTGCAGTGAAAAACAAAGGAAGTTGGTGCTTCCAATGAATGTAATTCTTCAAGACATATAAGAAAAAACATTCTGTGGTTTTCTCCCGATTTGGGTTTCCACATAAAACACTAGTGTACTGTGTATGTGTGTGATTGTTTATTTCTTACTGCTCATTATTGGATAATAATTCTACATTGATATAACATTTGAAGAAAAAGGATTATAATTACATTATTACTAATTCACCCCCCTTCTCAGTAATCCAACAATTGGTATCAGAGAAGGTTCCTTAAGAAATCAATTTAACCACCAAAAGGTAGATCCTAGAGAGTACCAACTCATATAAAAATCGAATACCAAAGTTTGATGGACATAAGTATGCTTTTTGGAGCATAAGGATGAAGACATATATACAGACACATGGATTTCAAGTTTGACAATCAATTGTAGATGGATACAAAACACCAACAGTTCCACCAACAAATGAAAAAGCAATGAAACTCAGTGAGAATAATTCCAAAGCCAAAAATGCACTTTTTAATGGTCTCAGTGATACATTATTCATCACAGTTGCACATTGTAAATCTGCTAAAGATATTTGGGACAAGCTTTGAAATATTTATGAAGGAGATTCAAAAGTCAAAGCAACAAAGCTTCAAACTTACAAAGGTCAGTTGGAACAACTAAAAATGAAGGAAGATGAAGATATCACAACCTACTTCTTACGAGTCAATGAAATAGTGAATGCAATCATAGGATTGGGAGAAGAAATCGAAGAATCTGTAATTGTTCAAAAGGTACTAAGATCTCTTCCTATGAGATTCAACCCTAAGATATCAACACTAGAAGAAATATTAGATCTAAACTCAATAAGCATGGATGAATTGCATGGAATCTTCACAACATATGAGATGAGAATTGAACAGGAAAATACAGATGTAAAAGAAGAAACCTTCAAAGCATCCAAAAGATCAAAGCAAAAGAAAAAGGAACAAGAAGAATATAGCAACAACAACAATGTCTCGGAAGATGATGAAGAAGTGACCAATTTCGTCAAAAGACTGAACAAGGGAACCAACAATAGGTATAGAGGTAAGCTTCCTTTAATTTGTTTTAATTGTGATGGTATTGGTCATTTTGCTAACAAATGTCCTCATAAGAAAAAGATAAATGATGAAGGTTACTCAAAATATAGACAAACATATAAAGGTAAAAGAACTACAAAGAAAGTTTTCAAGAAAATATTTTGCACCAAAGAAGGCATCTCATCATCAGATGAAGATGAAGTCAGTGACAGTGAAACATGGAGAGTTCTATTCACGATAGTAGAAGACTCTGATAAAGAAGACTCCGAAGAAGAATATGAAGAAGCATATGAAGAAGAAATTGAAGAGGAAAAAGTTGACTTCCGAGAAAAATTAATGAGTGCCATAGAAGTTATCAGAAGAGAAAAGAAGAAAAACAAGAAACTACAAGCAGAACTAGATAAGAAAAAAGACACTCAAGAACTAGAAAAAATAATCACAAAATTGAAGGTTCAAATAGAAGAAGATAAAAGAATTGAAGAAGCACTCAAAGAACAACTAGAGGGAAAGGACAGGATCATTGGAAACCTAGAAGCAGAGATTGTCACACTAAGAAAGGATATTCAAAAGAAAAATATGCAGAATAGCTCAAAAGTTCTGGATGACATTATCAGAAGTAAAAAATCTCATCTTGACAAGTCTGGACTTGGATACAATTAGACAGAAAAGGGACCAAGCTCCAAAACAACAGAGCAAGAAACAAATCCAAAAATCTATGCATAAACAATCAAAGGGGATAAAAAGATATACAAGGAAGATTACAGGGACACTCCTCCACCAAGAAGATTCAGATTTCATAATCAACAACAGATAGACATGCCTCAAGAAGAAGAATGATTCATAAGAGCACCTCCTTTCAGAAGATCTTCAACTACCAGGTATCAAACTATATTTTTTGGTTTATGTTATGTATGCAATAATTTTGGACATAAAGCTATAAATTGCAGAGCTAACAACATGAACAATAACTACTTTGAGAACCATACACAAAGGGGTTATTCAAGAAGACCTAGTGAAACATAGAGAAGAAGTTACAACATGTTTGAATCTTTGAGCACTGAAGTGGAATTTTACAATTGTAAAAATTTTGGACACATGGCCAAAAATTGTAGAATGACAGTCCCTCCTAAAGAACCTCAACAGAGTCACAAATGAGAACCTTAGAAAACGACATGGATAAGAAAGAAAGATCAATATAGAAATGAAGAATGCACAGTCTCTCTACAAGCTAAACATAAGAAACGTGGTTGGTATGTTGACAGTGGATGTTCAAAACACATGACAGGTGATAGAGACAAGTTTCTTACATTACAAAAGGAAAGATATGGACCAGTCTCCTTCGGAAATGATGATTCAACCAAAATCATTGGAAAAGACACAGTCCAAATTGGGAACAAGAATGAAAAGGCATAAAATGTTCTACTAGTAGCAGATATGAAACATAATCTTTTAAGTGTGATTCAAATGTGTGACCAAGGTCATAAAGTTACTTTCAATTCAAAAAAATGTGAGATAAGAAAAGAAGGTTCAGGGAAATTAGTCACTACAGCTGTAAGAACTCCAAGCAACATATATGTGTTAAGCAAAATTGGAAATGAAAAGTGTTGTCTAGGAAAGGAAGATGAAAGTTGGCTATGGCATAGAAGAATGGGTCACATGCATTTTGATAACCTTGTCACAGTTAGCAAAAGAGAAGCAGTCAAATAAATTCCCTAGATCATGAAACCAACCAACACTTTATGCAAGCATTGCCAACAAGGAAAGAAAACAAAGACCAGGTTCAAATCAAAGGGATATTCAACAAAAAACCCACTGAAAATTATGCATATTGATCTAGTTGGACCAACTACAACAAAATTCTTAAAAGGTGAGAGATAATTTATGTTATTAGTTGATGATTATACAAGAATGACTGCAGTTTGCTTTCTCAAGAACAAGTTAGAAGCTTTTGAAAATTTCAAGATCTACAAGGAAATGGTTGAAAATGAGATGGATTCAAGAATCAAATGCTTAAGATCGGATAATGGAGGAGAATTCACCTCAAAGGAATTTTTGGACTACCGCATCAGTCATGGAATAAAAAGACAATTCTATGTCGCTAGGACACAACAAAATGGAGTTGCTGAAAGAAAGAACAAGACAATACAAAAAATGGCTCAAACAATGATAATGGATTCAAAGTTGACAGACATTTTTTGGACACAGGCAATGCATACAACAATTCACATTCAGAATAGAGTAATGCTTAGAAACAACACTGATAAAACTCCCTACGAGCTATGTAAAGGAAGACCAACAAATGTGAAGCACTTTAGAGTTTTTGGAGGCAAATGCTAAATCAAAAGAGAAGATGGCAGAATGAGAAAGTTTGACTCTAATGTGGACAAAGGAATACTTGTTGGTTACTCAAGTACAAGGAAGGCATACAAGTGTTACAATATAAGATTAAACAAATTTGTGGAAATCATCAATGTAACAATTGATGAAACAGGCAGACCAGAATCAAAGGAAGAAGAAAACAAATCAATGGAATAACTTTTCGAAGAAGAACATGAAAAAGAAGTAGAAGAGGAATATGAATATGAAGAGAATCCGATAGAATTAGAATATAAAGTTCAACAAGTATCTCCAAAGACACCTAGCAAATGAGTACTGAAGAATCATCCTTTAGATCAGATTATTGGAAACAAAGATGCAAGAGTTGAGACTAGAAGAAAAATCTATTCACCAGAACAAACACACCTAGCACTCTTATCTACAATTGAACAAAACTGTTTTGAAGAATCCAGGAAGGATGAATTTTGGAATAAGTCCATGGAGGAAGAATTGGATCAAATAGAGAAAAATGACACTTGGGAATTGGTTCCAAGACCAAAAAATAAGAATGTGATCGACACAAAATGGGTTTTCAGGAATAAATTGAATGAATATGGACAAATTAAAAGGAATGAAGCTATATTGGTATGTAAAGGATATGCACATATTGAAGGAATCGACTTTGAAGAGACATTTTCCCCAGTTGCCAGAATGGAAGCAATCCGTTTGCTTTTAGCTTATGCATGCTCCAAAAATGTTAAAGTATATCAGATGGACGTAAAATCAACTTTTTTGAATGGGGAACTTGAAGAAGAAGTCTACATTGAACAACCAAAAGGATTTTAGTTGTCAAAGAACACAAACTATGTGTGTAAATTAAAGAAGGCCTTGTATGGTTTAAAACAGGCTCCTAGAGCATGGTACTCTAGACTGGATAAGTATCTGCAACAGGTAGGGTTCAGAAAAGGAAGTGTAGACAACAACCTCTACATCAAGGTAAGTCAAGGTAATATTTTATTAATTGAAGTTTATGTTGATGATATTATTTTTGGTAGTGATGATGACATGTTAAGCCAGAAATTTGCAAAAGACATGCAAAATGAATTTAAAATGTCGTTACTTGGAGAACTATCCTTCTTTCTGGGACTTCAGATACGTCAAAGAAACCAAGGAATTTTTATTTCTCAAACCAAGTATATCAGAGAAATGCTAAAGAGGTTCAGAATGGAAGATTGCAAACTAGTTGTCACTCCCATGCAAACCAATTGTAAGTTGAGAAAAGATGATGATTCGAAGTCTACAGATCAGAGGAAATACAAGTGAATGATTGGCAACCTACTATATGTGACAACATCCCAACCAGATGTAATGCAGGCAGTTGGACAGTTGGCACGATTTCAAGTAGCACCAAAGGAATCACATGTATTAGTAGTAAAGAAGATCTTCAAATATATCAAAGGAACAAAAGAGTTTGGATTATGGTATCCAAAAGGAAAAGATCTATCACTTATTGCCTACAAAGTTGCAGATTGGGCAGGTTGTATTGATGATCGACGAAGCACCAATGGAAAAATGTTCTACTTAGGTGAGTGTTTGGTATCATGGCTAAGCAAGAAACAATCATCAATATGTCTATCTACAGTCGAGGCAGAGTATATTGCAACAAAAACATGTTGTACATAGGTTATTTGGATGAAACAAACTTTGACAGATATATAGGTTGAGTATGATGAGCCCATTCCAATATATTGTGATAATACAAGTGCCATCAATATCTCAAAAACCCCGGTGATGCACTCCAAGACGAAGCAAATTCCAATCAAATATCACTTTCTACAGGAACATGTTGCAGAAAATAACATCAGATTTGAGTATGTGGGCACAAAAGAACAAGTGGAAGACATCTTTACAAAACCACTTCCACGGGAAGCCTTTGAATATCTTCGCCAAAGACTTGGAGTTATTTCTACTCCAAAATAAATGCTTTTTGAATGCTTATCTTATATGTCTTAGATGTACACAAGGAAGCACCATAAGAGGATAGTTCAGTTAGGGGGAGCAACCCCAGATGGAAAGATACCTTTTCCATTGATGCCAAAGGGGGAGAGATTTATCATATGCAGAGGACAGGGGTAGATTTATCAGATGGAGAGGACAAAGGCATGGTTCCAGGGGGAKAATGAGTGATATGATTTCAGTATTGCATTAGAGTGTTGCCATCAATGCCAAAGGGGGAGATTGTTGATTAAGGTTGGTTGTCATTGATGTCAACCCTTGAAGAAATCCCCATAGCATAAAGGTTTGGGTAATGGACCCAATATTGTTTGATGTAAATATGACTCATTATTTTTTTTTCATGGTTGAGAATAAGTAAATATGGATGAAATCCAAAGTGGTCCCCTTATGGTGAAATCCCTCATGGGAAGACACTTTGCAGAGTAAGAGAACCCATGCTTAATTGTGGAATAATGAGATGAAGGACAATGAATTTTTCAGGGAAACTATCCTATATGGATAATGATTTTCATGCCATTTCTGGTGGTATGTAGAACACCACATAACTCCTCACGGTTAGAGAGTTATGACCATGTGAATTTGGAGAACCCAGGTTTGGGTAATGGACCCAAGTTTGTTTGATGGATAACGGTATGATTTTTGCTATATTTGAAGGTAATACTATTCTATATGGATAGTACATGTCATTCCATTTCTGGTGGTATGTGAAATGTCACATAACTCCTCACAGTTTGAGAGTTATGGCCTTACGAAGTTGGAGGACCCTCATATGTCATCTAGAAGCCCCAAAAGGTCAAAGTAGTCAAAGTGGTTTAAGAGATTTTAAAAAGTAAATAATAAAGTGAAGTGATGAGTGTATTATAATTCAAAGTGAATACAAAATAAATTATTTCAATAATAAATTTAATGGAGAAATTAGAAGTGGGTTAACCCTAAAATAAGGAAAGTGGGTCAAGTGACTTAGAAGATGTTTTTAAGGAAGCTACTTGGAGAGTATAAATAAGAGGCAAGGCTCTCTCATTTTAATTACACTTGAGCATATTGAATATCTATAGGTGTCTGAGGTAATCAAGGATATCTAAGCCGAATTTCTATAGATATAACTTTTTTTTCTATAATGATTTAGACCGTGAAATTTCTATGCCATTGAGAAAACATACCCAAGTATCAGTCGTAAACAATTCATCTTGTGGGTCATTGTATTTTGGGAGTTACACTCCATGAAAAATAGGGTTTGTGGCTAGTCCCGAAACTAGTCAAAAATAGGTGTTTCGGGTAAAAACATCATAACTTCTTCATAATAGATACAAATTCAGTGAGAACAAATGTGTTGGTTAGGGTACACTATTTAGTATGCTTTGTAATAGTTTCAGATAAATTCAATGAATATTTCATGCGGGGCACGCTCTACAAGGTCTCTCTCTAGAATAAGCCATGATTCATAAAGGTATGCCATTTTTCCTATAACTCCTTTTCTGAGAGGTTCCAAGTAGTGACACTTGGAGGAATTGCATAAAACACAATGAAAAACATTGTGTATCAGTTTCATATCTTTATACATTATAGGTTCAAATTTATGATTACTTCAAGTTAGGGTTGTTGACTAATCCAAAACTAGGCATGTGAGACTAAATAAAATTTTGATGAAAATGCTAGTCTCTTGTTATTAAAGTTAAGGAAGGTTTGCAGGAATGTGATCATATACACCAGGGCTACAAATCAGATTTGGATGATGGAATTGATGAGGAATTTTAGTTGAGGTACATGTTAAGTACATGGTTGAGACAAGTAGTTGATGAGTTGGCACATACATAAGGTGTATAGTTGATGATGTTGGTACATATTGATGAGTAGTTGACACATGATTGGTACATACTTGGTACATGGTTGGATGCATTTGTTTATGGTACATGTTTATTACAGTTTGTTTGGTACAGATTGGTGCATGGTTGATGCACTTGTTTATAGTACATGTTGATTACAATTTGAGGTACAGGTTGATGCATGGTTCAAATTTATTGGTACAAGTTTACAACAGTATATCTTACAGTGATATTGTGACAGTGGTTCCATCATTCTACTTCTACTTCAAGGTGGCAGGATGGGGCAAGGACAGGTGGTTGTATCCACCTTCCATTTGTAGCTGGAGAACATAGGGGGTTGTAGCCTCCTTCTGGTTGTAGCCAGAGAATTGGGGAGTTGAAGCTTCCCTTAGGTTGTAGCCTAAGAAACTAGGGGGTTGGAGCTTCCTTCCCGTTGTAGCTAAAAACAAAGGAAGTTGGTGCTTCCAATGAATGTAATTCTTCAAGACATATAAGAAAAAAACATTCTGTGGTTTTTTCCCAATTTGGGTTTCCACATAAAACACTGGTGTACTGTGTATGTGTGTGATTGTTTATTTCTTACTGCTCTTTATTGGATAATAATTCTACATTGATATAACATTTGAAGAAAAATGATTATGATTACACTATTATTGATTCACCCCCCCTCTCAGTAATCCAACATCCAGAACTTGGTCAATGAAAGGAAGAGGAAAGTAGTCTTTTAGAGTGGCTTTGTTGAGTTCCCGAAAATCAACACAAATTCTCCATTTCTCGGTCACTTTCTTTGGAACCACTACAAGAAGGGATACCCACTTACTATTGGAGATGGGATAAATAAATCCGACATTCAATAACTTTTGGATCTCATCCTTTATTATATCTTTGAATGCTGGGTTCATTCTTCTCTGGGCTTGCCTAACAGGTGTTACTTCCCCCTGGGTATATATGTGATGAATACATGTGTCAAGGTGTATACCCTTCATGTCAGTGTATTCCCAGGTGAATGGTCCCGATTGTTCTTTAGGGATATTTACTAACTGTTTTTGTTGGTCTACATCTAGCCCGAAATTTATATGTAGAAATTTTCTTGGACTAATATCGTAGGGCATAGTATAATACATGGCAGACTCATCTATCTCAAAGATAAAATATGTTGAAGACAAAATGGATGGGTCCAATTGTTCCTGAAATTCTTCCCCAAACATGTACTCAAATTGGGGAAAAGACTGTGGAAAATCCACGCATGTGATAGTAGAAATAAACTAGTTTAACACATTTTCCGTTGTGTGCTCCTTAAGTTCCCATGCATGGTCACTTGGAAGTACAGGTTCTTCCCAGTCCTCATTCTCATATGGACATTCAAGCCACCATAGATTCTCCATGATAGGTTGAATTGGAGGGTAAATGGTGAGATTTTGGATAGAGAGTCCATTTGAGATGGTCATTTCTCCCTCTCTACAACCAATAAATGCAATGGCTATGGCTAGCTAAGGTCTTCCCAAAATGACGCGATGGCCTTTGGTAGGATCCTTTGAGTGAATGACAAGAAAATATACTGGGTATTAACATGAGGCTAAAGTAACCATAATATCATCTAAAATTCCTTTAGGTATAACCCTGGTCTTATCTGCTAATTCCAAAATGGTTGGGGTAGGCATAAGAAGAGGTTGTAACTATAATTGTTCCAAGGTAGTAGTGGTCATAACATTTATGGCTGCCCCTAGGTCTATGAGAGTGTTTCCAATGGAAACCTCATTAATGGTTATGGTCACTACGGGGTTTCCTGGGTTTCCATATTTTGCTAGCTTTGGCTGCTCTGATATGTATTCAGAAAGTCCTCCTATCAAATGTACTGTAGGAGGGTCCTTTTGCTTCCTACTCGGCTTCTTAATGCACAATTATTTGACTACCTTACTATAGATTGGAATGTCTTTAATGGCTTGAAGCATGAGAATCTTGACACAAATATTCTTCAATTCATTCAAGATGTCAAATTTCGGTCGGGGGGTAGATTTCTCGATTACCAATCTGTCTGAATAAGGAGGGGCCTTCATAATTTGTGAAGGTTCATTTTGGGGAAGCTTGGGTTCTTGGTTTTTAGGAATAATAACATCTTCCCACCTAGTGTCATCTATGAGTTGTTTGGTGGTTTCTTCTTCTTCTTATTCCTCTTGGATGACTACTGAAGGTCTCTGATTGTCCAAATTTTTTCCCGATCTTAGTTGAATTTCCTATAATGGAATAGGGGTAATGACATACGTCAAGAAGGCCTGCATCTAAACATTGTGAAGAGGTTGAGGAGGCTTATTATTGGGATTGGGAACTAGTTGTGCCGGTAATAATGCCAGTCTTGGGAAGCTTGTATTCTGATATTGTAGTGGTTGTTGTTGTGGAATAGGAGGTAAAGGTGGTGGAACAAAACCTGACAAAAGCTACAGAGTGTTCGGTGGAAATTGAGGATAAGGATGGTTGGACATAGGGACAGGTGGAGCTTGAGGGTTTCCTTGGTTATGTCCTCCTCTCCATCCTTGAAACCAAGGATGTTGATATTGTGTAGACCAGTTTTTCCAACCTGGTGAGTTCCACTGTTGTTGTTGTTGATAATAGGGTGGAAATTGAGATTGTAGATCTAGGTATGTGGGATGGTTCCTAGGCTTCCATGGCCTCCTAGGTGCATAAGAAGACTCCCCAGGATCTCCACTCCTATAAATGGCTAACAAACCAGGAAATGATGAACATTTCTTAGTTGAATGGTGTTTTGTGCAGAAGCCACAAACTGAAATGTTATCTAATGGGAATTCCCTTGAGGAATGCTTCCTTCTACATCTTGGGAAATATATGTTCATTGCTACATTTTCCTCCTCCTGTTTCTTTTTAATCTTTAGGGTGTCCAACTAGGAACCTATTGTGCTTAAGATATATGTCTTGATTTTCTCTAAAAGGTTCCCTATCTCTTCTCTCATGATACCACCTAAACTAACTGGTTTTAAGTTTCTATTATAAGGGTCCCAAACATTCTTTCCTGTTTTGGCTCCACTCCTTGAGTATTTTTTACACATTTCACATATTTTGACAAATGGTTTATGGGAGATATCTCCTGATTCCATCATGTTAAGCATCTCTAGATATTCTTTTGAAATTCCCTTAAGAAAAAGATCCCTAACTGCATCCTCTGGGAGGTCATGGTATTTTGACTTCTGAGAGATATAACCAAATTGTTCCATATAATCTTCAAGGGTCTCGTCTTCTAACTGTTGGATTTTAAAGATGTCATTATGAGACTCCTTGGTCTTGCAGTAGTCTTGGTACTTTTTAAGAAATATATCTTTCATGGCTTCCCAAGACCTAATACTGGATTCTCCCAACCCCATGAACCATCTTAGTGTAGAGTCTTTGAGGGTGGAAGGAAAGATTTTTAGTTTCTAGGCATCTTGTACGTAGTTGTAGCTCCTACACAAGATGTCGAATTCAAATAGTAAGGTGTCTAGATCTTCACTATTTTTACCATAAAAGGTAGGAGGTGTCGAGAGAGGAATATTCTTCATGTTGACATTTGGAGTGGTGTCCAAAATTGGAAACCCGAAGGTAGTTTCTATTTGGTTTCCAGTTTCTTCTTCCTCCCCATGTCTTACATTGTTATGGTCCTCCTGATCATCCATATTGGTTTGGTTTCCAAAAAGAGAATACATAGGTGGTTTTATCTTTGAAGAGAAAAAGGTTTCCCTTTGATGGAAAGTTCTTCCTACTGATTGGATGTCTGTGACTCCACTCGAGTTGTTTGAGATTGTTGGTGCCAAAGTTTCGATGTCAATCTGAGAGATAATTACGTTGGTTGAACTACCAAACAAAATATTCACCTGTTCAGGGTCTATGATGTCCTCAAAGTTAGGATCTTTTGGTGGTGGTGTAAAAGCAAAGGTTGTATTGTTTGGTTCTGTGGAAGGCTCTAGTGGTCTTGCCTCCTGTCCCAATATGACTGATGCTTCAATTTCTTGCTCTATAGTGCTCCCTATTTTAGTCTCTCCAAAGACTATTTTATCTCTTTGAGTTGAGCTAGCTCCTATTTTTCGGTATCAGTCTATGGAGCTTATGAGTGGAATGTTCCTTCCCCCAAAAAGATCGGAAGGAACCTTGGTTGAAAGGTCTAATTTAGATTTAATGTATCTGCCTTTTGGGTCTCTAGGTCTATTCATGAAAGTAAAAAACAAAAAGAAAAACTACCATTGGGTTTGGGGGAGCTTGCAATAGTAGATGCGTAGGTTCTTATCTCTCATCTTAAAGTTCCCCCACCACCAATATAATGCTAAGGTTTAGAAATGATCTAATTCCTAACTATTTCCTACCTTGAGACAACTCCCCGACAACGACGCCAAAAATGATGGGTGTTCTATATGCACTAAAAACACACTAAAAACCCTCAATTAAATTGTCAAATCGGGGTAAGTAAACTTAGAGTTGTAGCAAAATATATGCCAAGGTAGAAGGGCTGGTAGTAGTATATTCTAAATAAGGAAGTGGCTATCTAAAGGCTAATCTATCCAAGCAAAAACTACCGATGATCAAACCATACTAAGGAATTCAAACTATTTACCCTAAGTAACCTTTGAATGAAGGATCGATGGATAGTTCTAGGAAAGAAAATGAAAACCCTACTTAAATGAAACTAAGTCAATCATAACAATAAGCAAAAGCAAACTATTCATCTAATAAGTAAATAGCAACAACAAACTACTTGTAATTAACCTACTTAAATTCAATAAGCAACTATCTTGTGAAAGCAAGTAAATAAACATGCAACTACACTATCAAAGCAAGAATAGACAAGTAAGCAACTAACCTATTAAAGCAAGTAAAAAACTAACTAACCTAGGATAACTTATACAACAAGTAAACTAATTAAAACTACTCAATAAGAAACTAACTAAGCTAAGAGACAAGTGAACTCTATTCTTAAATTAAGCTTCACAACTATTTCTAATTTACAAAAGAAAATCTACTAAATTGAAAGCAAGAGGAATTAACAACTAACCTTTAATCTATGATAAACAAACTACTCTTTAATCTACCAAAGCAAGAATACTATCTATCCTACAACAACAAGAAAACTATCTTCTAATCTATGAAAGCAAGAAACTATCTTTTAATCTATGAACACTCAAATATAGTGTTGATGGTTGTGTGAATGTCTCCAGTGTCTTATAATATCACAATGTCACTTAACAATGAAAGATAATTCAAGAGGGATAAACTCGATATTGACTTCAATAGCAAAGTGAAAAGTGTGAATTAGGCAATCCAGTGAGAACTTAGCCATTATGGAAACAACATCAATTATCCTACATATCCATGTGATTGTTTAATCATGCATTAATCATCAACAGTTATAAAGAGATTATGCTATGAAATTCAATTGCACTCTATACTACGTAAGAAAATTCATACTATACTAAATTCAATCATTAACTACAAATTGAAATTGCAACCTAAATCTAAGAAAGAAATTGCATGAAGTACGCTAAACTAGTTCTATTTAATAATTCAAATTGCAAAAAGAGAAAATATTCATAAACATAAATTAAACATTATTCTAGCATATGACAAGTAAACAAATGAGCGAAGTAATTAACAACTAGATAAGAAAAAACTAAATAATAATTGAATAAGAAATCTGCAAATAAAAACTAAAGCTAACACTATCCATCCACTGAATCTCTATCAAAGAAAACATGAATTAAAATTCTGTTCTAAAACTCTGTTTTAAACTCTATTTTAAACTTGATTTTAAACTCAATTTCAACATAAAGAAAGCCTAGTCTATCATCTAATCACACATGGGGTTAGTGTCTAAGCTTGCAATCTTTCTTCTACTATCTACAAAGTCAATTCATATTAATAAGATCCTTCATATCAACCTACAAAATTGAATTAAACCAATTAAATCATAAACAACAAGTTATATAACAAAGAAGTAAAATAACAATTAATGTACAAAGAATAAAATAAAAAGACATCTATGCTATATAATTCACAAACAAACTCATAGAATAATTTCCCAGATTGCTCGTGCCCCCCCCCAACAAGTCGTGGTCACTCCTCAAATGCACACCACGAACTTCAACAAATCGATTTCACCATTAAAACTAAAAACACAAGTTTTACACAGTCTGGCAAAACGAAAAATTGCAAAGTAGAGATAAAATTGTCTTTGTCTCTAGCACACAACTTCTTAACTATTGTCTGACCACTAAGGTGGTATTTATAAGCTTTACAAACTGAGAGGTCGACCACTAGAGGGTCGATCCTGTTCTAAAAATAGTAAATTGCATTTAAGATGCCCTAACTGCCGAAATGAGGCGAGCCGATAATCGCCCAACATAACAACCCAAATCGAGTTGTCAAGAGTTCAGTAGATGGAGGGAACGAGCACGAGAAAAATAAAAAACCATGTCTCTAATTCACCCATCATTGGCCGCCAATACCATAACTACCAAATCACCCATCGTTTTTGTGCAGGACAGAGTGCCAGATGGAGTACCAGATTGAGTGCCGGAAGTAAAAACAATCTGCGATTTTTCCCTGTGACACCAAAAAATGCGAATTAGATTCCTGGAAACATAAAAGCATACTAAATTACACCCAATATCATCATAAAACACGAGTTGTGCATACCTGGTGTGGATCATAGCGTTTTGGCACAAAATCTCTTCAAAATTCGTCAAAACATGAAAACGCATATATACATTCAACAAAAGTATCTAATTAATGTCATAAAATCGATCATATCACAGGCCCAATAGTATGCCATGTATCTATTCAAGTTAGTACTACATCCTTGGTGAGTGCTAGGCTACATATGAAGATGAAATGCATGCCATTGTTAGGTGCATTTATGTAGTTGGACTTGTTTTTGACGTTGAAATGGAGGTTCTTATCTTGATTATATGTTACATATCTAATTCTAGAATATTCTGAATGAGATAGAAACATCCAAGTTTTTCTCACACATGTATTCATATAATTTAGAACCTAGAAACTAAGAAATTCAACTGTAGAATTTTGAGTAGGCACATTTTGGTTGAAAAATATACAAGTTTGCTAAGTAGGAATCGAGAATGATATTTTTGTGATGAACAATTAAGGTTGTTGGTTTTCAATTCTCTCACAAACATAATTGTGAGAGAACAAATCCTCACTCAATGCAACAAATCTAGCTTGGTTTATTTTCATACAAGTTTAATTTCATCATGCTAATACTATATATATGTATGAGCATATGTATCCTTCTTTAATTAAAACCTTTAGAGATTGAATATTTTAGAGCCTATATAAGTAAGTTGATGAATACTTTAATCAAACTTTTCCTCTTCTTATGTTTGGATTTTTTCAAGAAGGAATTATGCCCAAGTTTACTTGAGGTTGCAATCAGGAGGCATTACTTTTGTGTTTGGCTTTGCTAAGTCCATAACAAATATGTGTATTCTTAGTAGATTGTTATAATTAGGAAACCAAGTCAAGAAAGCAATCATCCTCAATATATAAAAAACTTATTTCAATCCATTTTCATTCAAACACACAGATCCTTCCTTAACTCAAATCATTGAAGTCCAAAACAAAATTGGAGGTCTTTGACTCCAAGGAACAAAAACTTGAGACTTATTATAACCATGAATTACATTTTATTGCCAAATGAGTCTTCACAAAAAAGTGCATTATTCACAAATCAATAAGACCATTAAATCATGTTCTGCAAGATTGATCTTATGGAAATGGTTATACTCATGATCAATAGACTCTTAAGGTATTTTATCTTTCACCATTTCAAACATTTAGAGCTTGAAGGAAAGAGATAAATTTTTTTTTTATATCTCATGCAAGGCATGTTGAAAATCCTTATATCCAAGCCTCCATTTTCTTGCTAGATGAATATTCACAATGTAGTTTGAGGAAGGCTTTGATGCCTCTTTTATAAAACAATAAGGCTAGGAATGGATCTCAAATGAAGCAGGATTATCTTTTTATAATATGACACATGAATCCATTGGCATTCAAACCCATTATCAAAGAATTAAAAAAACATCCAAAGTATGGGCATTCAAAAACATTCAAGGTACGAGAAAACTTGTATCATAAGGAAAAATCAAATAGAATAAGCATTATGACATTTTTTTATCAGGTTGACAACACTTAGGTGCCATCTATTTCACACGAGAGAAGCCATTATTCATTTCATCGTTTTAGATCCAATAATCAAACTTGTGCTTAAAATTTTATCAAAGATGCAATTCTCCTATGGATTATAGATCAAGGAAAAAAATAGCTAAAAGAAATGAAGTGAAAATAACCCATAATTAACCTTACATCAATGAATACATGTACACAGGAAATTGGATTCCCAACACCCATTATTGGTTTAGATCAATACACTTGAAGGTTTTTGCAGTTGTTGGGGATAAAAAAAGTTTTTTCTAGTTGAAGGTTTTTGCCAAAATGTGAGGCCTATGCTATACTATATTTTATTTAATTATGAAAATGAAAATTCAAATAAAGTGACATTCACTATAGAGTTATGTATATCCTGATAGCCATCTAGGGTTAAGGTTTTCACAAGCCTCAAGCATAAATTAATTTTGGGTTTTAGAACTTCTAGAATATTATTGAAAATTCGCATGTAGATAACTCCATGTGTGCAAGTAATGGGGCATGTCATGGAATCCACTTCATACCATAGTGGTCAATAGGGTAGGTCAACTTACGGGAGGCATACATTTCACATACGAGCTCTAATTGAGGTTATTTTTGCATCATTAGAAATGTCTCAGTCCGTAGAACAAAATAAATGGTCTAGGAGATAAGCTCACAAATTTTAACCCCAAAAATTGTTGTTTGATGCATCAAAATGCTGCTGGAAGGTTCTAGATCCCAAATTTCCAAACTGGGACCTACCACTAAAATGGGAATTGTAAGCCAATTGCTCTGATTTTTCCACCTAGGAAGTAATAAGATAAATTAAAATTTATATAATGATCCAATCCATATCAAATATGGGTGGAACCTCTTTGATGCTATTAATACTAAGTGTTAGCATTGAGCATCACACTTAGACTGTTGTAAGTGAAATCCCAATACCCATCATAATATACAAAAATTAAATGGGTTTGAGTAGGTATATCAACAAGAATGGGAAAGAAAGGGAGATGACAACAAACTGTCTGTAGAGGCATTCGATTGGCCATGAAGTTATAACATCTTACAGATAAAAGGAAATCAAACTGTATATCAAACAAAAGGGATATATAATGATGAATATAAGAATGCTGAATATGAAAAAGGGAAGAACATCCATTTCACATAGATCCTTTCTATAAACATGTTAAATGTTGCTTAAATAATGAACAATGATTTAATGGGCAAGCTACGTCAGATCCTCTGTTGTTCATGAATCCATCAATCAATGGCAGTTATGATCCTCAAAACATGAAATATATTCAAGCGAGAAGATAACAAAGAAATGGGAAAACAAATAAGACCATATGATAACAAATCTCATGAATCTTTAATGGTAGAAAATGTCATTACAAACAGGCCCTCAGGATTGTAAATGAACAACTAAACTGCTCCTGTAGCTCTCTCCTCTCTTGGATCATGAATCCAAACCCTTCCTTATCAAAACACACTTTCATATATAGTGAATGATATATACATACCCTAAGGATTTTGAAAAAAATGATCTACATAGGATCCTCTTTCATTTAGGAGTCTTGTTACAAAAGATTCCAACACAAACCTAACAAATTCCTATTTTTTGGGATCTTGTCTATTGAGATAAATTCATTTTGAAAAAAGTCATGATTCTTGATATGGAGATGGAACACATTTCCCTCATGTCCAAATAGCTACTAGGATACCATTCGAACCTCCCCTGACAATTGGAAGCCTTCCCATAGCTCGAATTTGTCAGACTGTTAGAGTTCACAACGCCTTTGACAATATGCGCTCCAAACTTTCATGTAGGTAACGTTTTTATATTTTCTCCAAAAATACGAAATGAAGTTTTGTCATCAAGTCCAAAACATCATGTTTTTCCTCCATAACAAATTTAAGAGAAACCCAGATTGGCATTCAAAATTTATGATCAAAACAATCCTTTGCTGTGTGCTAATGCTTACAAAATGTCATAAATTACCAGTTCGTAGTGCCAATGCTGCGAATTTTCCTGTACCAGCATGTTTCACTTTACCAAAGTTTTTAACATCTCAAAATTGTATCAGGTGTCCAACTATGCTGCAGAAACTTCATAATATTGGTGCATGACTAGACGAACTGTAGAGGGGAAAGAATCTTTTGGCTAAAAATATTGCCTTATCAATGGTCTCATGGTACATGCCCATCACTCCCTTAAGATTCTTCCTATAATCCAAGTCTCTGACATTGTACAAAACTTTATGCACCTTACTCTATACACATTGGGGTATGAGAGAAGACACTCTTTCAATAAGAGGGGTAAGGAACAACAACTGAGAGTTATAATTAAAGGGAGACAAAATTTGAATTCTCTGCTAAAACAAGGTTTTTTCATCAATATAAATATCAGTTAACAACATGATAATGTGTGCAATCATTAAACCTAGTTCAATAGATGATCAATCACATATTTCAAGTTTGATAGGGGTGCTGATTCACTCTTTCAAAAACTGAACTTTTTAAAGATGCATAAGATGAAGGTTTCGTTCGTCCTAGAACAAAGGGTTCGCAACGCCCTGTTCGCAACGCCAGAGTATCAGTTCACAATGTTGGGGGAATTTTAATGGAGCAAGTGAATTCTGAGCAGTGTAAATATGGATGAGGTCTAAAGGCGACTAGTTTTAGTAAGTAAGGTTTAAAACATCATGGAGGTGATTTTGAAAACTGGCAGCAAAAGAAATGGAGAGTTCTCAACCCTTAAACAATATGGAAACTCTCATGGAGTATGTGGTGGACCTAGGCTTGATGATGATGTCTATGAATTTGAACATATATGTCTGAAATCTATCCAACCTCCAACCCTCCTCTTCAACCAGTCCGTAGTGCTAGTTTGAAGCTCTTATCTACTAGTTCGCAACGCCTCTCTACCAGTTTGCAACACCTATCTACCAGTTGGAAACACCTGATTCAAACATGAATTGCACACTTTGAGGAAAATATTATGAGATCTATGACATAATCCCTGAAAATTGGTTAAATGTAGGCTTTGAAAACAAGGAAATCCTCTTGACATGATCCTTTAATTGCAATGATGACAAATGAATGCATGAGGTACTTAGAGTACGCTGCGAACTCTCCTAGTGGGTTGGCAACACATACACCCAACTTTGACTTGGCACTTAAGTAGATGGATGGTGACAAGGAGAAACTTTTGTACAACTTGGAGGCGTGACATGTCAATTTAATGATGTAAGGATAAAAAGTGCGACTCAAAAACAAAACCAAAGTGATTCTTTGACCCCCTACAATTCTATGTGCTAACATCTGGGTCCACAGGGGATGGAGACCTCCCTGTGAGGCTCCAAGAACATGCATTTCTAGTTCCTTATCCATTCCATCTATACAATCTGTACTCTTCCTATTCCTTATCCATTCTATCTCTGCAATTTTTACTCTGTCTATTGCTTATCCATTACATCTCTACAATCTGTACTCTGTCTATGCCATGAGAGTTGTTCATTCCTTGAGAGAACCTTTGATCATCTATTGAAAACTGAAAAACACTCATTGCAAACCAAATGCTTGAATGGAAATCTTATTTATATACATTCCTACACTAATCTATCCAACTGAGCTTCTTTTCTTAAGTATAATCAGATTTCTAGTGAAGCCATGCAATCATTTGGCTAGTAAAACAAGTTTCTTGTATATTGCAGATGAAATCATACAAATAATATAACCTTTGCAACAGAAAATTCATCAATGGTTCATACTTACTACTGCAATTTTTTATGAAACCCAAAGCTGCAACATAAGAGGCCTTCTAAAAAATGTATCCATTAAAAAAGCTAATGGATCATGGAGCTCATGGTGAAATTCTAAGTGATTCAGAAGATAAGACAACTCATGTGAAAAATCTGTTCCATTAAGTATTTTTCTATCCTTTTGTTATGAGATAAAAGGTGCATAACTCCGGATGATAAAATCCTCCAAATCAACTACCATTGGATCAAGGACAACTATTTCTTCATGCTGTTCCATCTGGAGTTTGGATTGTCTTTACATATTTCCAGTTTCATGATTACTGCCAATTTCATTTGTCTGATTATTTGCTTCTATTCCAATTTCCTAGAAAAGTATATCACTTTGAAAAACATGGGAAATTGGTTGAGAAACATGAGGAACAATTACTTCTTCAACAATTTATTCACTACTAGCACCCCGATATTTAAAATTGGTAGATCCTTTATATAAAATATCAAACTATATACAACATTCCTCATAAAGAAAATCGACATAATACCTCTATTTCAATAACCATTGAATGCAATATGAAAATCTTTCAATGAATAAATGCTAGCAACAGGGAGGGTTCTACACCACTCACGAGCATGTCCTTCCAAAGAAAATCTTAACATTTTAAAAAGAACATCCTCGTGATCAATATTTAGCCTATGCATACACTCATGAAAATCCAACAAGTGCTCACCAGGATGATCATGTTCATTTCCACAAAACCTTGGAAGGCAAGGTTCCCATACTTCTCTATCAAGTACAAGATTTGGAAAGCCAAGTATACAAGAGAAATAAAAAAATTCATACCTTTGAGCCATAATAACTTCCATTGCATATGAAAATATGAACTATAAGTGTTGCCAATAGATTCTTTCTTCATGGAGTGGATTCACCAGGTGAATGATGCAGTCTCTATTATGTGACCAGCCCTTGTTCACCATCAAATACTGGATCTATTTTATGTCGTTCTCCCAAGGAAGATTACTTCATTTCCATTTTTATTGGATAAACCGGTAGGTGCAGACACTAAATGATCTCTCTAGATCCACCTAGATCTAGAATAAAACACACCAGAACATGATGCTTTCCTTAAGTTTTAAATATTGAATTTACTAACTAAAGAGGGATAGGTGATGTATCATTTAAACGCTGCTTCCTCTCGCCATTTCCATCCTAGCTCCGTTCCAACACTCATACAATGATTATCCTGCAAAAGAACGCAACCAACCAAAGTGATAGTAATAACATAAACTCAATATAAACCTATGTATGTGATCAATGAATCATACAATAAAACACAACAAGATTTATAGGAAAGAATCATATCACTGTATCATATTAAATGTGAAAGAGAGATTACAACCATGGCCTTGATGTCGTAAGGTCCCTTCCAACTGTCCTTCATTCCCCACACACTTCCACTCCAAGAATTCTGAGAGCATAGATCTGATAATATTCACAATCTATCTTGACAAAATGGCTCATCTAGCCAAGCTAACAATCTCCAAAGCTCAATCCAATCCAAGCTAATCCCAAAAGATAATCTCATCCAAGCCAACTTTCTCCATGAGATCTCCTCTCCTTTTATAAGTTGAAGAGGATAAGGTGAGGAGGTTATGACGATCCCACTAAATCATGAAAGTGAGTAAGATCCAAACCATTCGGATGCCACCTCACCATGGAAGTTTCTCCTTCTAGAGGCATCGAGAAGATGCTCGTTTTTATCACGTATGAGAATTATCGCACCCTACTTATAGAGCAACTTGTGAACCTCTCACAACCCAACTATGGTGCAACTTCCGAGAATCAGGAATTCTCGCACCCTAGCCATAGTGCAACATGCAAAAATCATCTTTAATAGGGTTTTCATAAAGGAAAATGCAACTTCTTCTTCAGGAACTCAGGCCACTGACCCCTCTGAAGACTATAGACAAGTTTACATCATTAAAGGCCATAGGGATGATGAAAATAATGTGTAACAGAGAGCCCCCCAAATCATGAAGGTAGAACAGAGTCATAGCTGAAATACTTTGTCAAGTGTGTGTAGGGAACAAGGAACAATCGATCAGAAACCTGCCAACAAACAAAGAAATATAGTACAATAATATATCATCACTGAGGTAGGCATTCCCATAATTAGAATACAAATGACTCAAAGCATAAATTCCGACATGCAAAGATCCATGTCAAGTAAGATAGGTCATGGCCACCAAACATACACTGTGGATCCATGCCGATATGACTCAAATCTAAACATAGCCACCAAAAATACACTCTGGATCTATGTGTTAAAGAATCAAGTTTGAACATAGCCATGAGACATACAATGTGGATCTATGTAATAGTACAAACTGAATATACTCCAACACAACCTGAATCTGTCAGAAAATATCTAGGGTCTTCATCTCCACCACTCTATAGTATGAATCTAACCATGTGAATACATGTGTCGAAGTCGAACATGGTAGAAACCACTTGATTACTAGTCATTAGTGTACACCGTTAACAAGCGTGAGGGAAATCACCATTAATGTCAATGACTCCCAAGGTACACTAGTACAATCCAACGAATGTGAATTAATGAGCTGAAGTTGAACACTCGGCGGAATCTCCCGATCAGGGGTTAATAATGAAAACCCACTGTCGAAAGCGAGGAAACCTGCCATTGAGGTATGCAAGTTCCAAGGTACCAATTAGTTTCTAAGTCTACTTCCTGGATAATGAGTCGAAGTCGACAGGAAAAGACTCATCACAAGAGGGCCTTAATGTATCCCACATCAATGACATGAAACAAGTAACAAGATTTGATGTAGACCAGGGTAATCAGTTACTCAGGATTGACTCAGGGATGGCTGACACAATAGAAGGCTTAAGGACTGTAGAAATGGATGATGCAATAAAAGACTTTTTGGGTTGAACATCTCTTTTGAACATATTGATGACATGACAACTGTCTTGGAAACACTGACTCAACAACATGGATCACATACCAATTTGTAATCTTATAAAGGAGTATGATTAGGAGACAAGCGGATTTTCCAACCTAGACACAAGGCGAGTGAAAGGGTGTCATGTTCAAAAGTGACTCTTCCATGGAATACAGGTTTAGTTTAGACATATTTCTTTCCCAATTCCCCCCCCACCATTTTTGGTGAGTACCTCTTTATTTTTACACAAGCTTGAGGAGGATAACATATTCTTGAAATGTAAGCTCATC
Source organism: Picea engelmannii (assembly GCA_009831015.1). Classification (NCBI taxonomy): domain Eukaryota; kingdom Viridiplantae; phylum Streptophyta; class Pinopsida; order Pinales; family Pinaceae; genus Picea; species Picea engelmannii. The sequence goes on along the minus strand of ML777490.1, from coordinate 276,544 downwards.
CTTCAGATGAGTCCCTTGGAGTATGTTTAATGAACCCTAGGAAGGAGTGGTTCGGTCCCACATGGACCTTTCAATGTTTGTTTTATGAGTCCAAAGAAATAAAACCCAGGGGTTTTTCATGTTTATAGAGTCTAAAAAACACTTAAAGAGAACTCTCTCAGTTCCTTTTTCGTAAAGTAGTCTGATGAGACCGAAAAAGAGATAAAATATCACTCAAAAGCCGTTTTCTTCAAATACTTTAACGAGCATGAAGAGAACAAGGTCACTTGGAAACCTTTTCATGTTTAGAGAGTCTAAAAAGAGCTTAAAGGGAACTCCAATGGGTTCCTTTTTCATATAACCTTTACGAGTCCGAAAAAGTGATAAAAGTATACTCAGTTACATTCTCACGTATTTACGAGCACGAGAAAGAACAAAGACTAATATCAGTAACTTATTCTCATGTATTTACGAGCATAAGAAAGAACAAAGACTAAGCTCAGGATTGTTTTCATTTTTACGCAAGCTTTAAAACAAAACAAAACTATGCTTGGACTTGGTTTCATTTTTACACAAGCTTGAACCAGAGGAAACTATGCTTGAGGTAAGAACATAGTTACCAACTTAATGAGAACTCTCCAGAGTTCTCATTTTTTGGGGGGTCCAATTTTTTACCTCGTTTTTGAAAATGGTGCTACCGGTAGCACCCCCTCTCCGTTTTTAGATGATTTTTGATATTTTCAATTTTTCGATCCCCAATGTTTCCACATTATTTTTTTAAATGCTCATTTTCCATCTATTTTCAATTTTTTCTAAATATATGTATATTTTGTTTTTATTCAACTCCGTTTTTAGTCTTTTTTTCATGCTTCTTTCAATCTTAAAAATGTTTTTTACCATTTACTTTTTTGAAGTTACGATTTTTCATAGAATTTT
>ML777490.1:200838-234316 GCA_009831015.1 Picea engelmannii | reverse complement strand
CATTCGGGGCTCGATAGGACGAGAGTTTCACACCTCGTGAAAATCCCCGAGTCGCGATTTCCCGAATCGACCAGAGTCGTTGATCGGAGACAGGGACATGTGGCGGAAGATCTGGAGGAGTCGGGTATCGGGGTTTGGCAAGTTCAGTGACCTTGTGATCCGGGAGGCGTGAACTCCTGAACCGCGAAATCCCGATAGAACAGGAGAGAGACAGGTGTCGAGGTGTAGGTCTCTCCACGGGAAGCAGACACGTGGCATCGGGGTTTCGGTGTTCGGGAAATGGCGAGGTAAGAATTTATGCCCCTTGAAATCCCGAGGTGCGATTTCCCGATAGCACGTGTGTGAGACAGGTGTCAGGGCGAGAATCCTCGCCTGGGATGTTGACAGGTGGCATCGAAGAATCGGGGTTCAGGGTTTTGTGATACAAGAATTTACGCCCCGTGAAGTCCCAAGTTCCGATTTCCCGAAGTAACGGGAGCCGTCGATCCACGGAGGGGCACGTGGCATCAGATCCCGAATATCGGTATTCGGCGTTTTGGGGTTTTCGACACCCAGGGAACTTCACATTATGGATTCGCGATCCACGAAATCCCGAGGGTGACGTGGCAAGGCGGGTCCACAGGATATAGTGGAGGACAGGTGGTGCGCAGACAGAGTTTCGGGGTTCGGGATTTTATGTTGTAGGAGACGCTCGACACCACGATCTCTGATTTCCCGATAGAGAAATCCCCGAAAGGAGGAAGCATTGACCCGTTGACTATCGGGGTTCAGGGTTATGAGTTACATGTGACTGCGCTCACAGAACTCGCGAGATCGCCAATTCCGATTTCCCGATTTCCGAAAGGGGAATCACCGAAGGAGTGTACTGTGGGAAATTCAACTCCCGAGGGGGTTGAAAAGAGTTGATTCTTCGGGCCCGTGAGAATCAGAAGGTCCTGGTGGAGCAGCTGGCTCGGTGAGGGGCCAGGTTGCGTCACCTGAGTGGGGCAAATTACTTTTCCAAGATTGACCTCAAGAGCGGATATCATCAGATCCGGATGAGAGAGGGAGATGAATGGAAGACAACATTCAAGACAAACGAGGGTTTGTACGAGTGGCTGGTCATGCCGTTTGGACTGAAAAATGCGCCTAACACTTTTATGCGACTGATGAATGAGGTCCTGCGGGAATTCATTGACAAATTTGTGGTGGTATACCTGGATGGTATACTAATATTCAGCAAGACCCAGGCTGAACACTTGAGGCATTTGGCCATTGTAATGAGAAGATTACAGCAAGAGAAGCTGCTGATCAATTTGAAGAAGTGTTCCTTCATGCAGACATAACTCATTTATTTGGGTTTTGTAATATCGGCGAATGAATTGAAGATGGATCCTGAGAAGGTTGAAGTAATCAGGAATTGGCCATCGCCGAGGAATGTTTTCGAGGTAAGGAGCTTTCATGGTTTAGCTAGATTCTATAGAAAATTCATTCGGAATTTCAGCAGAATTAGCGCAACAATGATGGACACTGTGAAGAAGCGACATAAGGTTTTCCATTGGACAGCCGAGGCTGAAAGGAGCTTCAATTTGTTGAAGCGAAAGATAACAGAGCAACCAATTTTGGTACTGCTTGATTTTCAGAAGACCTTCCAGGTGAAGTGTGACGCTAGTGGATATGATGTTGGAGGGGTTTTGAGTCAGGATGACCGACCTGTTGCATATTACAGCGAGAAGCTGGATGATGCGAAGCTGAAGTACTCCACATATGATAAGGAATTCTATGCCATCATACAGACACTGAAAAAATGGAGGCATTACTTGATACCCAAAGAATTTGTGCTGTATAGTGACAACCATGCACTGCAGTTCGTGAGTCAGCAAGAGAAGCTGAATCAAAAGCATGCGAAGTGGGTAGAGTACATGCAAAATTTTACATTTGTGATAAAGCACATTTCGGGGACTGCGAATAAGGTGGCTGACCCCTTGAGCAGAAAGTGTTTATTGCTGTAGGAGTTCAAAGTCAAAACCTTAGGTTTTGAAAATCTAAAATATATGTATGCAAGTGATGCAGACTTTTGCGAGGCATACGAGGCAGCCGAGAACCCAGTTCTCAGGGATAGGAGTCCATGGATTGACTACCTGATCTAGGATGGATTGTTGTTCAAAGGCAATCAACTGTGCATTCTGAATTGCTCTATGAGAGAGAATTTGGTGAAGGAGAAGCATAGTGGAGGCTTAGCAGGTCATTTTGGACATGACAAGACATTCGCCAAGCTGAGCGAATCTTATTATTGGCCTGGCATGCGTGTTGATGTAAAATTATTTGTTGACAGGTGCAGGATATGTCAACATGCAAAGGGCCGAAAGCAGAACACAAGACTCTATCAACCATTGCCTATACCCGAGAGGCCATGGGAAGCCATCAGTATGGATTTTGTGTTGGGTTTGCCAAGAACACAGCGAGGGGTTGATTCCATCTTTGTGGTGGTGGACAGGTTTTCGAAGATGGCACATTTCCTTCCATGTCATAAAACCAGCGATGCAACCCACATCGCAAATTTATTTTTCAAAGAAATCGTACGATTGCATGGATTGCCGAGGAGCATAGTCTCGGATCGGGATACCAAATTCATAGGTCATTTTTGGAGGACGCTATGGAAGAAGCTAGGGACTGACCTAGCATTCAGTTCTGCTTACCATCTGCAGACAGATGGGCAGACCGAAGTAGTCAACAGAAGCTTGGGGGATCTGTTGAGAAGCCTGGTGACCGAGCATCACAGTAGTTGGGATCAGATCCTACCATAGGCAGAGTTTGCGTACAACGATTCTGTGAATCGGAGTACAGGTAAGAGCCCATTTCAAATTTTGTATGGGACACAACCACGAGGAGTATCTGAGCTTAGGGAATCAAAACAGGCTGAAACGAGCAGTGCGAGAGCTGAGGAATTCACTGAAGCAATGCAGGAACTTCACACGCAGGTGAAGCAAAGACTGATGAAGGAGAACCAGGAATATAAGCGTAGAGATGACCAGAAGAAGAGACAACTTTAGTTTGAATTTGGAGACATGGTTCTGGCACACCTGAGGAAGGAAAGGTTCCCAAGGGGGACGTATAACAAGCTCAAGATGAAGAAAATCGGACCTTGCAGAGTCCTGAAGAAATTTGGGGAGAATGCATATGAGCTTGAGTTGCCAGAGGGCATCGGGATATCTTCGATTTTTAATATTTCGGACTTATACCCATATAAGACTGATACAACAGACACTAGAACCGAGGAACCAGTGGTCCAGTGGAAGAAGCAATTGCCAGTTGCATGGAATCCAGAGATGGAGTGCATACTGGATAAAAGAATTGGAAAGAAGACCAGGAGAAAGCAATATTTTGAGTACCTGGTGAAATGGAAAAATCACCCAGTGGAGGATGCCAGCTGGGAAACAGAAGCAGTGATTCAGAAGCATGGTTAGACTGTGCAGGATCTCATGGACAGGAGCCCATGAAATTTTTGAGCCAAGGAGTATGATGCAGGAGCATCTACGACATCATGACGCGAGCCAGCACGGAGGAAAGAGAAGAACAACTGGACAGCACCAGCGCATACATTTTTGAATTACTTTGAAAAGATTGTTGCGCCGTCGTTTCAATGAGTGTATTCAGATGAAGCGCACTTGTAATGTAATGTAGATAAGAAGACATTAAATAGCTTTAATGCTGGTAGATAGGGTTAGCTGTAGATTAGAAAGTTTCATTTCCAGGAGGGAAAACGAATATAGGCACCCTCCTTGTATAATTGAGAGGATTATTCAGCATTAGCATAGAGGAGCAGAAGAAGAGCTACTCAGAGAGCTTGCGAAGAACACCCATGTACAGATTGAATTAATAAAAGAAAGCCCTTGATTCAATTCCATGGATGTGTTTGAGTTGTGTGTGTTGTTGATGTTGTGCTGTTGCATACTTGCTTCTCTTTATGCTTAGCTACTATATGCTGCTTATGTGATTGCATATCAGGTTCGAAACCTGAGAGAATGAGTGAATGAGTTTCAATTGTTTCTCTGTTTGAGCCAGGATATTCCTGCATAGAGTGCAGTTGAATTCATCCGCATAGAGTGCGTTGAGGAGGCTCTATATTTAAACTCTCATTCTCGTTCAACCCGGAGTTGATTTGGATTATTCGAGCCGTGCAGGTGAATGCAGGTCAAACTGAAATTCCAGTAGAAATTCTGAGAAGGGAAAGGTTGGGTTGTTGTGACTGCGAGTGCATAGAACCTGGAAATCTTCAGCATCATTGCAGGTTGGCGAAGGTCGAGGTCGAGCACAGGGAGCATGTTTGAGGGAGCTCTGAAGGAGTCAGAGTTGCAGAAGCTCAAGAGGGATAGCACCTTTGCTTCTCGGTGGGAACAGGCCCCAGTGAAGTTCATACAGAGCGAAGGTGGTAAAGCGGAGAAATCTTCAAGAGGAAGAGAATCGACGAATTGAAGTTGTCGAGTAGATCTTTGAAACCCCGTAGACAGTCAGATCACAGAGGAGATACGAGGGAATTAACTCGCAGGTGCACGGAGGAGTCTGTTTGCCATTTCATATCGGCATATCAGGTTTGGTGAGTGCAAGAGTTGCATGCACGTTGAACTCGCGAGTGGCGATTCCCCGATCTAATCAGAGCTGTCGATTATTGGAGGGATAGGTGGCACGAGATCCCGAGGAGTCGGGACTCGACACCTCGATGTTTTCAAGGTCGAAGGGAGCACGGAGAAATAGAGAAGCCCCGAGTTGTGACGGGTCCCACGGAGAAGGAGCAAAGGATAGCACGTGGCATCACACATTGGCGTTCGGGGTACTGAGAGGTGAGAAAATCGCCTCCTTTCATCTGCCGATTTCCCCGATAGTGAAATCCCCAACACACAGAAGGGTTGACCGTTGACCTCAGGGATCGGGAGTCGGAGTTTCATATTGCACGGGAAGTGCACCCAAGGTTCGCGAGTCCGAGAAAACCTGATTTCCCAACTAGTGAAGGGGAGATCGCCGAGAAGAGCACTGTGGGTAAAAGAACTCCCGAGAGAGTTGGAAGGGCTTTTGACCCTTCAGGCCAAATTGTAGAAGGTCCTGGTGAGAGAGACCGTGCCGTCGAGGGTGGGTTGCGTCACCTTGTTTGCAGCACCAGAGTATCAGTTCATAGTGTTGGGGGTAATTCAATGGAGCAAGTGAATTCTGAGCAGTGAAAAGATGGATGACATCTAAAGGTGACCATGTCTAGTAAGAAAGGTTCAAAACATCATGGAGGTAAGTTTGAAAACTGGCAGCAAAATAAATGGAGAGTTCACAGCGCCGATAGACAAACCAACAAAAATCCCTCTCTCAACCCTTAAACAACATGGAAACTCTCATGGAGTACTTGATGGACCTGGGCTTAATGACGATGTCTATGAATTTGAACAAAGATGTCTACAAGCTATCCAACCTCCAACCCTCCTCTTCATCCAGTTTGCAGTGCCATTTTGCAATGCCTATCTACCAGTTCACAACGTCTGTCTACCAATTTGCAACACCTATCTACCAATTCACAACATCTGTCTACCAGTTTGTAGTGCCTGATTCAAAGTTGAATTGCACACTTCGAGGAAACTGCTATGAGATCTGTGACATAATCCATGAAAAGTGGTTAAATGTAGGCTCTGAAAACAAGGAAATCTTCTTGAAACGATCCTTTAATATAAATGATGAGAAATGAATGCATGAGGTACTTAGAGTATGGTGCGAACTCTCCTAGTGGGTTGACAACACATACACCCAACTTTGATTTGACACTTAAACATATGGATGGTGACAAGGAGAAACTTGTGTACAACTTGGAGGTGTTACAATTCAAGGTAATGATGTAAGGATCAAAAGTGTGACTCAAAAAAAAAAACCAAAGTGATTCTTTGAGCCCCTACAATTCTATGTGCTAACACTAAGACTCTATACTTCTAAGGAATCATAAACTGTAAAATAGGCACCCAATTATTGATTACTAATAGAATAAAACCAATGGGATAACTAGAGTATAAAAAAAATGTCAAAACCCTTGCCTTATCAATGTCCTTTCACTAGGTCCGTGTTCCCATACAACTTGATAAGAGTTTTCCACGAGTTTCATTTTCATCGCCAAGACCTGCAGAGATCATCAAAGACAAATTTTTTGTATGAGTAAATAATATATAAGCAAATAAAAATGCATTTAAACATGTAAACGACTCTAGAAATACTAAAGTGGAATACCTTAATGAGTTTCTCTTTTTTTCAAGAATTGGTTATTCTCTACTAAACAGGGCCAACCGCATGAAGGTGGAAGCTCATATGGACCCTCCCCCCCCTCACATCTCTCTGAATTCCCCATACCCAATAAATGTTTTCTTTTACATAGAAAACATATAAACATCCATGCATAAGTAGGAAAGTCATCAAGACATATAAACATCTAAACATTCATGCATAAGGAGGCAATTCATATAAACATTCATTCATATTAATAACGATAGTCATCAAAATACAAGTCATAAATTTATTCAATCAGTTATTTTTTGTTTTTGTTTTTTTTCTAAAAAACCTATGAGTGGGATACCATCATCCTCATCTGACAATGTATTTCTTGTGCTTTGTCCTAGTTGTGTTGATTGTGTTTCCATTCCCTCACATACCATACTTATGGTACATCCATGAGCAGGGCGTGGATGCAACTACAAATGGGCGTCATCTGCAACAACAAAAACTTTCATATTGATATGCTAAAATATTATTGGAAAAGCTATTTTATTGTTTCGAATAACATTGCAATATTTCTTTTTACCTATCTGTCTAGCCATGACAACTGGTGTGTTCATTTCTTGCATCATTTGTTCCTCTTACATTTCACCCTCATGAGCTACATGTTCTTCCATTGAAAGAAGAAACTTTATAAGTACACATAAGCAAATAAATATTTATAATTATAATAGATACTTCTATTTCTAAAGCATACATACTCGAATGGATAGTCTACTCCCCAATATCATGTGACATGTGCTCCCCACTATCAACTAGTAGATGTTGAGTACTTCTACCCTCACTGCTTTGGTTTCTCTCTTGCTTAAAAAAAACATAAACATCTAGTTATTGGTGATATAATCAATCATGAATAGATATTACAAGTATACTACAATGATGGCCTTATTGATTTTATTTACCTGCATTTGCATAGTTTGGGAGATTGGCGTCTACCCCAAGATTTTTTGATATTCAACCACACTTTGAAAACCAAAATTGAAACCAAGCTTTAGGTATTCCTCAGTGGCATTGTATTTGAGTTTATTTCCCTGCAATGCACAACATCATTAAAATTGGTTGTAATAAAACAATTATTTGTTTTCTACTGTTAAATAAATATTTGCCACAATTAATCATTTAATTCTTACGATTCATGCTCTTATTTTTTTGTAGCCACCCTGGCCCAGTTTATGTTTCCCATGCTTTTCCATTCTATCCTTTGTTTATTTGGAGGTGTCGGGAATCCTATCAAATTTTTTAAGTATTTTAGATGTTGCAATTGTTATTTAAAACACAAAAACAAAATTGAGCATATTTCACTAAAAATATGATATGTGTCAAACCTTGCTTTACCAGGTCGTGGTTCTTTTCATTGTCTTTTTAGAAAATTCTCCTTTTCATCCTCTATCAATGCCTTCCACTCTTTCTTCGAAACAATGGGAGGATGCTCATACTTGATTTTTTCTTCTAATCTTTGCCTATACTAGGCCTGGTATATTTCAAACTCTCACCAGCTAACTGGGTGACCACTTTTTTGTTGAATGTATTTCCAAACAAGTTTACCATATGGATTATCGTTTCATATTTCAAATTTATATCTTGGCCATTCCACCTTGTGCGAATGGTGGGGCCAAAAATATCCAATGCCTTGTCATTCAAGTTCTTATAGAATACATTATTTCCTGCAAAAACATTGTGATCATTAATTTGAAATAATTTCGACATATGTGCATTTCAATTACATGATAAAAATAAATCAATTAATTAACAAATACCTGCAATATTTTGCATCTTTATTGGAACACAACTGTCATCCACTAGAAAGGTGACATCTAGTGTTCTCATTCTTTTCACCTAGTGCTGCTCCAGGATAAGCTTCCTCGCAATCGACACTAGGTTAATATCCAACATCACGTGGAGTCCTAGTGTTTGTATGGCCCTGCTCGGACATGTCATGCTGATCAAAATCAATATTCTCATCATTTGATTCAAGGAAAATCTCAGGAGGTTTAGAAAGCCTCACTGGTATGTTGTGTTGATGATATGTCCGCACTGGATCATCACTGCTACAATTAACAGTCTCTGTAGCTTGTCCACTCTCAGGTTTTAAAAACTCCTACAAAAGGAATACTTGACTTTATCAGATCATATAAAAAATATAAAACTAAAAATCATAAATGAATATATTTCATAGATGATAAAATTATTTAAATATCCCCATAAGAATGTATTTGACCTTTCAAATCATTAATTCTTGCGCTAATCTCCTCCGTCATGGGTCTTCCGCTAATCAAACCAAATAATTCTATGTTTTCCCTTTTCAGGGCCTTCCTATCAGTTTCCATTGGGTTTGTCGAATAAAATATTTCTTCCTAAAACACCTCATCATCCACATCAAGTGTGGACTACAAACATCAAGAGATTACTATCCCAATTGGTCTACTAGGAAGAGATCCCACATTAAATGTATAGATCCCTTGCCAAATTGTCAACACACTATGTTCGATGTAGAGTGTTCTTGGGATCCAGCAAGAGGCCACAACATAGAGTTGTTCCAACTCATCTGAAAAGGTATAAGCAACGATATAGTTTCCTTACAAGCTTCCACTACAATGCCATAATAACAAGTTCCCACAATTCAACCTCGTTTCTAAAATAGAAAAAAGGATCAAAGGAATCTATGTGGGGAAATGATGATAATGAGTTCCATGTTCAAAATGTTGATCCAACAAATAATGGTTGGGGCTATTCCCATGTGATGAGTTGTAACACCATTCCATGATAGTGACACATAAAATATTAGTCTTGGTTTTTTGGGTTGTAAAATAACTAAGGTGCTAAAAGGTCATTGGAAATAAATAAGGTGCTAAGGTGCATATCTCTAGTACTGTATTTAAAAACAATGATTTAACATTATTGTGAATAAAATTATTTTAACCAAGATAAGGAGAGACAAACACAACATGGTTCTATAAATCTAATTGGATATCTTCAAAATAGTGTTGTGACATAGTGTGGATAGATTCTAGATGCAAGAACTTGTAATCATACTCAACGTGGGTGTCATTAGAGATCTTAATATATCCACATTCCTCTAAATTTAGGAGGTTTTCAGTCTACCTAAATTCATTATTTTTTATTCTTGCAGTTAATTGAAAATTGTAGGTCCAAAAATATTTTGAATATTTCTCCTTTCCTATATAAGAATATGGACAAGAAGCCATATATTCATTTTTATCTTCTGTTTGAGTGGATTATTGATCCATAATCTTTTCATCGAGTGAATTATAAAGAATTGCATTAAATGAGCATAAATTAAAGTGCACCATTAAATAAGGAAAATCTCAATAATGAAGAGACATAAGCATCAAATCCGAACACAAAAACTTGATAACAGAATTCGTCCTTGGTGGACTACGTCTCTGGGTCCTGCTCTCAAATGGGTAGGATTTTTCATTAACTCAAAAAAATAATTTTGCAAAATACATAAGTATACCTCATTTTGAAATCAAATTGCATAAATAATGCTTAGATTAGAAAAATGACAGCACCACTTGAATCGTGGCATAGAATTACTCAAAAATGACTATCTCCATGCCTCGATCTGACTCTGGCACTCCCAGGCCCAAGAAGAAATTTGTCTCATTTTTCGTGCCCTTGCAACCTGCAATTAATTCCTATAATTGCCTCAAAACGCATGCCCTAGCCGTACCACACACACGCGTCCCCCTCGAGCTCTTGGTGGATGCTCTTTTTAAACTTTTTTTTCGAGCGTTATTCACAACACAGGCCATTGGCCTGTTAGTTTGGGCATGAATGTTAAGGCGTAGTAGAGGGAGGAGGTCCCGTGGTCAAACCCGTGGGCCTCCCCCTTTTGGCTTTGTTTATTGTAATGATATATATATATATATATATATATATATATATATATATATATATATACCAAAGGTTGTTCTGCCAACTTTGGCGATGGCTCTATCTAGGATTCTAACGATAATATGTGGCCAGATTTTGCATGGTGCGCCAGATTTGGTGGACCCACCAAACCATATTTTTTTCCAAAATTAGGATACAGGCTGTGATTGGGCATTTTCCCACTACCACATGGAAGCCCCTGATTGGGCCATGTGGCAACCTCTCATTCGGCCACGTCATCCACTACTCTGTTAGCCTAGCATGTTAGTGCCACATCATTGTATGAATGTCACGTTACGTCCAAACCACCATGCCACATCATTATTCCATGTCAGTGCCACGTCATTATACAGACTGTACGAATTGCCACATGGAAAAATCCTATTGGTCCACGAATTGGCCTAGAAGTGCCAAATCTGGGTGACACGTGGCATCCTCAAGTGCTGCCAAATCACCATGAGAATGTCATGCTAACATGTGTCATCTCCTACTCCTGCCACATGTGTTGTACGGAAGTTGATGTTAGCAATAAGGATGCTGACTCATCCCCCTGTTGACTGGGCTAGTTTGACCAAACTTTGACCGCGAATATATTTCGATCCGTAACTTCGTTTGACGATCCATTTCTGCTGTTAGAAATATTGTGACACACTCTTCAAGATAATTTCATTTTCAATGAGTTTTGAGAACTTTGAATTTTTGACCTTTCTCTATTCGCTGAGGCCATTCTGAGTGTCTTGAGTTGCCTCTACGAGTTCCAAGTTGTTCTTATCCTTCTCTGGATCCTTTTTGGATCATGCCTTCCCAATGAGAGATTTTTGGATCACCAAAATATTTCATCAATCAACAAATAAGTGAGGGAAGAGTCTCCTCACTTTGTGCTTCTAAATCCACTTTGCCTTGCTTAGATGTGTTCCCTTTAAGCCTACTTAGAGATAATCAATATCACCCCTGCGTGAAGTCCTCATCCTTTTGTACATGATGATATCTCCCTTTAACTCATCCAAGTACTCATGAGGAAATTCATCAAATGAAGGTATTTAAACTTCCTCATCTTGATCCATGATCATGGGAGGCTAAAAAAGTTTCAAGTTCTCTACGTTCACAACTGAGTAAATCTTCATATAAGGTGGAAGATACAGACGAAAATCATTGGTACCACTTTTATCCAAGATAGTGAAGGGTCCATAATGAATGGGCTTGAGTTTCTTGTCTTCACCCTTCAATATCTCCTTGCTAATGTGAAGCCATACCCGGTCTCCAACCTGGAACTGATGATCAACCCTGTACTTGTCATGCCGAGCTTTATACTGTTCTTGAATTTTCTCCAAATTTTCCCTGACTTCCTGGTGCACCTCTTGGATCCTCAAGATGAACTTGCAGGCTCTGTCCTTTTTTCTTTCTTCATTTGCATCGATATTTCTCCCATACATCAAGTCCAAAGGAGCCTTAGGTAGGTACTCAAAACATGTCTCAAAAGGTGAACACTCAATGGAGGAATGTAAAGTTCGATTGTAAGGATACTGTACATAGGGTATCTGTTCATCCCATAACATAGGATGCTTGCTGCAATAGCCTCAAAGAAAAAGTACCATTGTTCTTTTTACCACCTCTATCTGTCCGTCAGTCTGTGGATGGAAAGAAATGCTCCTCTTCAATTTGGTGTCCATCATTCTCCACAAGATTTTCCAAAAATCCCCAAGGAATTGAGTATCTTGATCCGAGATAATGGATGTGGGTAGCCCAAAGTGAACCCAAACATACTGAAAGAAGAGATTAACAATATTCTCAACAATGATCTATTTTTTACATGGCATCAAGATACACATCTTGTTGAACCTATCCACTACTACATACAAATAGTCATGACCCCTTTTGGACATTGGTAAACCCCCTACAAAATCCATGGAGATATTTTACCATGGATGGGATGGAACATGAAGTGGTGAGTATAGCCCCAGTTTTCTATTAGTAGGCTTACAAGTAGAAAACATTACACACCCCTTTACAAATTTAGTTATAATTGCTTTCATTTGAGTCCAATAACAAAACCTCTACAAATGAGCCATAGTTTCTCCTACCCCAAAATGACCAGACACAAGAGAAGTGTGAGATTCTCATATTACATGGACTCGTTCACTTGTAGGAATACATAACTTTCCAAGATGGTAGAGTAGTTTTTCCTACAGACAATAGTTCTCTATCTGTGCACCATGGGTTAGCTTCTCATATACTTCTTTAAAATATTCATCAATGACATATTGTTCTACATAACTATCATGAGATAAAGAAGTATTCTTTAAAATAATATAAGAAGCAATAGGAGGTCTAGAGAGAATATCAACTAACTTGTTACTTGTACCCTTTTTGTACTTGATTACCAAATGAAATTATTGTAGAAAACCCATCCATCTGTAGTGTCCAGATTGTTGCAGTTTGGTCTATTCTTGGAGATACTGTAAGGGTTGGTGATCTATATGTATGATTTTTTTCGTCCCTAACAAGTAGTGCTTCCATTTATTTACGCTTTGAACTAATGCATACAACTCTTTATCATATGTAGGATAGTTAACAACAACTTGGTTAAAATTTTCAGAGTGGTAACAGATAGGATTATGATATTGCATCAATACTGCACCCATGGCATATCTGATAACATCTGTCTCGATCTCAAAAGTCTGTTGAAGATTCAGTAGTGCTAATACTGGTGCAGTATTGATCTTCTCCTTCAAAGTGTCGAAAGATTTTTGTTTCTTTCCTTCCCACTGGTTAAGGCATGAAAAGGAGCTGCTATAAAGGAGAAGTTTGAAATTAACCTCCTCCAATAATGGACTGAACCTAAGAAGCTTCGGACCTCGGTTACACTTTTTGGCTCAGGCCAATTTACAATTACCTCAATTTTGGAAGGATCAATTTTTAATTGTCTTCTTCCTACAATATGACCTAAGTATACAAGTGCAGTCTTGCCAAATTCACATTTAGACAATTTTACATACAACTTTTCCCTTTGCAAAGTATCTAATACTTTCTTTACATGCCTCACATGTTCATCCCAAGTCCTGCTAAAAATAAGAATGTCGTCTAAATATACAATCACAAAGTCATCTAGGAAAGGCCCAAATACATCATTCATGACACGTATGAAAGTTGTTGGAGCAGTACAAAGTCCAAATGACATAATAGCCACTCAAACAATCCCTGTTTGGTTTTAAAGGAAGTTTTCCATGCATCATGTTCTGCGACCCTGAATTGATGGTATCCATTGTGCAAATCCAACTTAGTGAAATAAAAAACATTCTTTAACGGATCAAGTAAATCATCTATACGAGGAAGAGGGTATTGATTTTTCACCATGATTTTATTCAAGGCCTGGTAATCAACACGCATTCACCATGTGCCATCTTTATTTGGCACCATCATGATTGAAGAACCACAAGGAGATGAACTGGGCCTAATGACCCCTTGATCCAATAATCCCTGCACCTTCTTCTTGATCTCTGTCATCTCCACAATTGATATCATGTACATGCCCACATTAGGAAGAGGAGAATCCTGCTGAAGATGTATCTCATGTTGGATTTCCTTCTTAGGAGGTAATCCATCTAGTTCCTGAAAAATATCATCATACTTAGAAACAATATCATTTAATTCCTTTTTATGAGGAGGATCACATCCTTGGAAAGCGTTGGATGTCCTGACATATTTCTCTCTTATGACCACGAGTACATATCTCTTATTAGTGCTTATGAGTCTTTTCATTTTCCCTTCACTAACAAGTGTTGTATTTACCCTCATACTGTGAGCTCTAACAATATATTCCACGCCCCCCTTAGTAAGGTGGTATTTGTTCTCATGACGAAAGAAGACTATTTTTCTATCATAAAGATAAGGACTTCCCAACACTATGCCACATATATCAAGTGGTACAACATCCAAATCCACTTCATCAATCAACTTTGAAGTAATAGAAAATTTGACCCTACATTGTTTGGTGACATTAAGTTTTTCTTTATCACATACCTAACCAAGAGGATAAGGCTTTGGATGTGGTTTCATTTCAAGACCCATATTCTTGAAAAGTTCTTCAGATATTAATTTTACTTGGGAACCCATATGAAATAATGTATCTATCTTAGTGTGTTTAGATACAACTCTTATGTGAAATAATTCATTTCTCTTTCGTTCATCATCATGAGATTCATTATTGGAATTTGAACTAGCATGAATGGAATCTTTACCTTTTACTCAAACCGTTGTGATCTTTCCTTCGTCTCCCGAGTCAGAACCAAGATCTTGTTGCACTGTAGAAATTGTTTTTGTCTTCCCATTTCCACCGAACTGTTTTGGTCTCTTCTCTGGATGCAGTTTCCAACAATGTTCATCATCGTGACTACTTTTCTTGCAATGAGCATAAGATGGATTTCCTCCTTCTCTCATCATTGTGGAGGTCTTCTTATCCTTCCTTTTAAACTTCTTGAAAGTTTTATGTGGGAGATTGGAAGGTTTCTTTGTGGGATCTTCTTGAACATGCTTTCCCTTGTTCTCAAGGTGAGTGGCTTGCACACAAAATTCGTCAAGACTAGTGGAGTTAAACAAGAGCAAATTATGATGAATATAATAGTGAAGTGTGACAATATAATTCATTAAATTTTCATAAGAATCCAAAGGAATGTTTAATGCAAGAGATTTCTTCCTAAATTCTTCTGTGAAACTTTGTACAATTTGACCTTTACTTTTCCTTAAAGTTTGCCATTCCATCATTTCTTTATGTAAATAACCCAATGGATAAAATTGCTTCCTTATCACTGATTTAAATTCCAACCATGAGGAAATAAGATTACCACACTTACTTCTATCCTGAAGCTTGCTCTCCCACCATACGAGAGCGGTTCCTTCTAACTGAAGAGAATCTAGTTGCAGTTTAACTTCCTCTTCATCAATATGTTGAACACGACAATATACTTCAACCCATCAGATCCAATTATCTATCTTTTCAGGATTAACATCTCCATTAAACATAGGTAAAGCAAATTTTACATCAAGTTTTAATAATGGTTTCTTAAAAGAGGCTTTATGGCTAGAATGATGAGAATGCTCAGAGGAAGAAGAAATAGAACTTGATGTTGAAGATGGAGGCTCAGGAGGATCTCCTCCAACCCCTTGGTTTACTGAAGCATAATCATCAATATGTGCTTCCTTCTTCTTCCCTTTATTCTTCATCCTCTTCTCGTAATCTCCATACATTTGTTCGACCATTTTTGACATGCGATAAAAGACCATATGGAATTTTTTCTCCTATTCATCACGCTTGTCTTCTTCTGCCATTTTATTCCTTTGGGATGCACAACCAACTTCGATATTGGAAGTGTTAAGAGTTCCTTCACCCTGCATATGCTTGGACCTAGTAAGAATTAACACTCAATAATTCAAGTCAAAGATGACTTCTTTGATACCAACATGATCCAAGATCTTTTGATCGAGTGACTTATAAAGAATTGCATTAAATAAGCATAAATTAAAGTGCACCATTAAAGAAAGAAAAAATCAATAATGAAGAGACATAAGCATCAAATCCAAACACAAAAACTTGATAACAGAGTTCATCCCTGGTGGACTACGTCTTCGGGTCCTGCTCTCAAATTGGTAGGATTTTTCATTAACTCAGCAAAAGAATTTGGAAAAATACGTAAGTATACCTCATTCTAAAATCAAGCTGTAGAAATAATGCTCAGATCAGAAAACTGATAGCACCACTGAATTCGTGGTGTCAAATTACCCAAAAATGACTGTCTCCACGCCTCGATCCGATTCTAACACTCTTAGGTCCAAGAAGAAATTTGTCTCGGTTTCTGTGCCCCTGAAACTTGCAATTACACACGTGCCTCCCCCTTGATCTCTGGGCGGATGCTCTTTTAAAACTTTTTTTTCGGGCATTATTCACAACACAAGCTGTTCGCTCGTTGGTTTGGGTGTGAATGTTAAGGCGTAGTAGAGGGAGGAGGTCCCGGGGTCAAACCCGCAGGCCTCCTCCTTTTGTCATTGTTTGTTGTATATATATATATATATATATACACACACACACACACACACACACACACACACACCAAAGGTTGTTTCCCCAACTTTGGCGGTGGCTCTATCTAGGATTCTAACGATAATATGTGGCTAGATTTGGTGTGGTCCACCAGATTTAGAGGACCAACCAAACCATTTTTTTTTTCAAAATTCGGATACAGGATGTCATTGGGAATTTTCCCACTACCACGTGGCAACCCCTGATTGGGCCACGTGGAAACCTCTCATTCGACCACATCATCCACTGCTCTGTCAGCCTGCCATGTCAATGCCACATCATCGTACAGATGGCACATCATAATACAGATTCCATGTTACTACCAACCTACCATGACACATCATCATTCCACATCGGTGCCACATCACTGTATAGACCGTATGAACTGCCATGTGGAAAAATCCTATTGGTCCACGGATTGGTCCAAAAATGACAAATCTGGGTGACACATGGTAGCCTCTGGTGCTGCCACATCACCATGATGAAATCAACATGACACATGTCACATCCTACTCCTACCACGTGTGTTGTATGGATGCTGATGTCAGCAGTGCGGATGCTGACTCATCCCCTTACTGACTGGGCTAGTTTGACCAAACTTTGACCGTGAATATCTTTCGACCTGTAACTCCGTTTGACAAGCCGTTTGTGCTTTTAAAAATCTTGTGATGTGCTCTTTGTGATAATGTCATTTTCACTGAGTTTTGAGAACTTTGAATTTTTTCCCTTTCTCTGTCTGCTGAGGCCATTCTGAGCATCTTGAGTTGCCTCTGCGATTTTTGAGTTGTTCTTAGCCTTCTCTGGATCCTTTTTGGATCGGTTATTTTCCTTTAATAAATTTTTGTAATATAGGACACACTTTAGGATTCAAGTATTGTAGATAATTATCCTGTACATCAATATCTCTTTCATCAATTTCCCCAAGTGGTAGTATTTCTTCCTTTAGGTATACCATCTTATTTATGATCAAACTAGGTGGATTAATTCCATATAAATGTGTGGGAAAAGTAGTCATAGATTATTTTTTCCCATTACAAAAGGATTGATAAGAGGGTATGTCATCCTATTTGTTCCTTGTTTGCATGTTAAGTTCATTTTCTATTGTGCAATCTTGAACATAGTATCTTGGTTGTAGAAAATCTCTTGTACAATACTAGTTTGTAGATTGCTACCATTTAGGCTATCAATATCATCAAATATACATACTCTTTTATTTTTTGACAAAGGATTCATTGAGTTATTTTCATGATATTGAGGAGAAGGTACTCGGGGAAAATCTTTCCTAATTTTGTAAGTTATCCTCATTGTCTAATGGTAAATATTTCTCTCAATGAAAGGTAAGGGAGTCCAAGTTGTGTTTAAAAAATTCCAAGTAAGAGGGCCTATTCCTTTGCCAAAACCAATGAGAGAATTGTAGGAATTTCAAAGAGTAGTCTTCAACAATCTAATGTTTCCTTTTACAAAGTTTTCCTAGCCCATAATACAAAGTTTCCACTATATAATTGTCATTAGCACCTAGGAATAACTCTCTAAATTGTTTGTAGCTACATTGAATGGCCTTGGTTGGGAGTGCATTATAATATGATATATTTTTTCCTTCAAATATGAGGGGAAACAACCTAAATATAATATCTTCATGACATTTTTTATAATTTGACAATAAATTTGATATTGGTTATCATGTAGGGATGCAATTTCCCCCCCTTCACCATCAAGTTTGATATTGACAAGTGATTAACTACCTTTTTTGAAATATCATTTAATCATCTTGGAAGACTCAAAACATGATCCCATGTAGGGATATTGAGAGGAACCATGACTTTAGTGCATTCCTAAAAGGATGGCTCCATGTGGGTTGGTTTTTCATCTGCCTTCCTTCTAATGCCAAAATGTTGATAGGGGGAAATGTCCCACCATCAACATTATGGGTTCACCCCAATGATAAGTCCCAATAATACATCCCACCATTTGGAATGGGGAACCCTCCAAATTATGGCCCATATACCATTAATGGTTTATCATTTAAAAATTTAATTTCTAAAAATAAATATAGAAATGTTGGGTGGAAAATGCAAATGAAAATTCATGTAGACTGACTAATCTAATAAGAAAAAGGAAAGACATGAAGCTGAAAATAAATGCAACACAATGGGATGGATGGAGTTCACATCATTACAGATTGATTCAATTCCATCACTATCGATAGTAAACCAGGGAAACTTTACAAGTACATCTATAAGCTACAATTCCACATCTCAAGTTAGCCAAAATAAAATAAAAGAAGGGGAGACAATACACTAAGTGCATATGCACAATCTACAATAATAGAGAATCAAACCTTGCAACATTCAAATGCATCATAACAACAAAGAAAACATTCTATAGCTAATTCCATGAACATATAAAATATCTCCAACAATTTTTTTTGTGAGTGATGGCTTCTCCATTAACATGATTTTTTTTTTATAGTGTTTAAGCAAAATCCTTCCCCTCGTTTTGGTTAGGGAATACAAATATTAGTTATAAGAGAGGCTAGTGGTGTTGGTCTTCCAACTCTCTCTTGAAGTTTTGAATTCCTTTCTTGGACCTTTAGTTTCTTTTACAATTTATCATTTCATTACCCAAAGTTTTAACCAAATTGAATATTTCACAACTTTTATCCTTTTCTAAGGATTTTCCCCTCTTCATTTGTCCCATTTTCCCATATAAAATTTTGAAGACATTAAATAATGATGCATTTGAAATGAAAAAAAAATACGTTTTATAATAACATCAATTGCCTCCTTCTGAGATAATGAGGGGTATGAATCCTTTTGACTAGGACTTATTGCCATATATAAACGAGCTCCTTGTTATGGTCTTCAATTTTCACTCCACATTTCTAGTGTTCTTCTTTTCTTACTTTGGTTGTTTCACATCCAATTTTTCTAGGCTTCAATCAAATTTCTTATTATGACTACTTCCTCGGTTATTCTTCACTTTCCATGCTTCTACATAATTTTTTTTTCTCTATGCTAAGTTCATTATATCAACACGATTTATTTCCACCATCAAAGCCCATGCATATTCCCATGCATTCAATAAAATGTTGCTTCTTAATAGTGCCAAATTGAGGAGTGAAGGTGGGAGCATTGGTGAAGAAGGAATCCATTGGTTGATCGTACTCTCATCATGATTTGATTCTATCATCAAGGGGAATGCCATTTCCATCACAAGCAAATTGTCTCTTTGATAATCTAAATCATGTGGGAGAAGCCAACTTAAGTTTTTCTATTCAAATGGATTCTTATGATGCCTTTGATGAATAAATGTAATAGATAAGGATAAAAGTCTGGTCTTAGACATATTCACAAATAAGTATGGCCAATTCCCACTTAGGAGGAGATTAAAAAGATAGTCAAGGAAAGGAGTCTAAACACATAGAATAGAAGAAATTTGGTAGGGTCACTGAAGCCTAAACTCGAGAGACAAGTTCCTCAAAGATAGTCGGTGAGCAAACTTGCATCAATAAATGGAGCTTCCAAAAATTTATTCCATGATGAAGTTGTAGGTTCAATCCCGGGCATAAAAAAACCATTTTGAAATAAAAAATAACCCTACAAAAATTAAAATGTAGAGGTGCTCACCAATTTTGGTAGCATTGCTCATGGCTAGGGCCTCCTTGTTGTGGGATAGGACCTCCTTGATAGTTGTCTCACATTGTCCCCTTATTGTCTCTGGCAGGATTGATTTGTCTCTAGTTTTATCTTTGTTGTCTTGGATGGGATGGAATGTCGAATAAATTCATAATTTGCAAGGGTTGCAGGGTTGTCTCCTTGCTATCTTGGGTGGGGTTGCAGAGTTTTTGCGGGGTTGCAGGGTTTTCGTAGGGTTGTCTCAGGGTTGCAAGGTTGTCACAGGGTTTGCATGGTTGTCATGTGGTTGCAGGGTTGTCACGTGGTTGTAGGATTACAGGGTTGTCGTAGCGTTGCAAGGTTTAGTATGGTCTTTGTTACATTCATTGTGTTATTATGTTTTGTTAAATGTATATTTATTATGTTGTGTTAATATGTTGTTGTTATATATAATTATTATATTTTGTTATTATTATATGTTGTGTTATATATAAATATATTAATTATATTATATATAACACACAATTGATATATTATTATATATTATATAATTAATATACATAAGTGACAGATTACATTGGTTATAGTTATAAGGTAAGGGAGGTTAAGGGTGATAATGTCAAAAGGGGAAGGGGTTATATAGTAAGGGTGATAATGTTAAAATGGTAAGGGGTTATAGTTATAGTATAACAACAATGACAACAATAACAATGATGATGATGACGATGACGATGACGATGACAATGACATTGAAGATGACAATGACGATGATGAAAACAATGATGATGATGATGAAAATGACGATGACGAGGAGGAGGAGGAGGACAATGTTGATTACAATGATGACAATTATGAGGATGATGATGATGACGATGATGAAGATGAAAATGATGATGATGACAATGACGAAAGAAATAATGACAAAGACAATGATGGTGATGTCGAGGAGAACTTGCGGGTGATAATGGGGAATTTGTCTCTAATGCACAAGAATCCATAGCATAGGTGTTGAATACCCCTCTTGCTTGGATGTTGCATCCATAGAAGAGGTTTTGAATACCTCTCTTGCTTGGCTCTTTAAACTGAATCAAGTCTATATTAAATAGTACATTAATACCTTATTATTTGGTTCTTAGAGAAAAATGGACCCATCCATGGTAAATACATTATCAATTTTGTTTCCATCACTCACTCATAGGTAATCAATTCCCTTTGTAGGGCCTTTATATCTCTCTAGGGCCTTGTGCATGTCCCATGATATATAAAACACCCTATTGGGCTTGAACCCATTTTTTTTCATTGAAAAATGTTTTGGACCATGAGGCTCATCCATTCTGCACAAAATGTAAAATTCATAACTGTGTCTTAATTAGAGGCTAAATATTACATTGTCAAGAACTCTATGGAATAATGGGGGCATGTATATGACCCATGAATAGTGGAGGAAACTATTAGGGTCTCTATTCATATTTTTATACCTAAATGATGACTTAAGATGTAAGGCATATCCATATTTCTAAAACATCCAAGTTATGTTCACAGGACAATACTCCCTCTATTAGACAATTTTGGTTGTTTTAAGACCTGTAATATGGCCCTTAATCCCAATGAGTACTTCTTATGATCAACACCACTAGTTTCCTTTCTTAGACAATGCCCTAGCCTACTAGAGCCATCCATGTTATGTTAAACATCAAATTGATCTCATATCTAACTTGCATGCCACATATTCACATTATAAAATCTTTGTGTCGACTTTTGCGACCTATTCTTTCTTTGTGGCCCCTATAAGCAATAATTTCATCTACAAACCATAAATCAAAACTTGACGATACAAACACAAATCATTTGTGAAAAACCCAATAATAATAAACACAATAGAAGAGTTTGGCATATATAAACATGCTCATGTTATGTTTCTATACAAATAAAAGAAACATACATTTAATCTTATTTTTGTCGAAAACCCTATTAAAAAGTTCAAAACCGCAACAAACTATGTGGAATTTTTCTAATGAAATTCATTTTATATTATTTAGTATCATTGTAGCATCATTATAAAAAGTTATAGTCATCGATACTTATGATAACGTGAAACTTATTCATTTTTTAAAGAATGTTAGAGTGAAAGAGAAGCCCCTTGAAATGGTTAAATAATTTAAAAACAAGGTAGAGATAGAGATAGAGATGGGTGATAATGGGAAACGTATTCATTTTTTTAAATAATATTGGAGTGGAAAGAGAAACCCCTGAAATAGTGAAATAATTTAAAAACAAGGTAGAGTTATATTGGGAAATCAAAGGCATTCAATGGACACTACTTCAACTTTGATAACAATCAATGCTATATTTATTCTTAACAATTCACAAGATGAAAATTATACAAATTTAATTTAAGGGGTTTTAGGTCTACAATAGAGGATGAATAAACACCTCATTACCTTGATAAGAGAAGTGTAGGCATCCATTAGGGGCCATTTTAATTCTCACATCAAGTTAACTTCTAATGAGTATATAATCATATAACTATTAATTGGATGAGTATATGAATACAATTATGTCCTATGATAATTATACTAACGACAAAATTATAGAAATGGGGGTCATGGAACCTTTTGGTGAAGAGGTTCAAAACGTATAGAATACTCTTGAACAACTAAATTTTCTTGACAACACCTAGAAGCATGTCCATTTGACTCAATTGTTTTACCAACAAGGGATTGAAGGGGAAAAAAATCCTAGGGAAATGTCACAACCTCACAATGATGTGTTATATTCTACACATGCAACTCTCTTACCTCCATTGTTAGAAAACCAATGAATTAATGGATAAGGGATGCATATATTCCAAGAAGAGGTGATGTTTAAAGACATAGTTGCAAGTGAGAATATATCAACATACAATAGTAAACATAAAGAATGAAATAATTTCTATGATAGACAGATCCATAAGACCATTTATATATCGTACCAAAGAGTAACAAACACCCTTAAGAATTGAGAAAAATTCTTGAATTCTACCTTGGCATGTGCCTTAGTTCACTACAATGGCTGACTCAATAGAAAAATCGAATTCTCAATCAATTGTCCTAGTCAAATAACTATCTCAAGAAGATCCAAAGGTCCGTGGAAAAACATGAAAAGTATACAAATTTAATTTAAGGGGTCGTAGGTATACAATAATGGATGAATAAACACCTCATTACCTTGATAAGAGAAGTGTAGGCATTTATTAGGGGCCATTTTAATTCTCACATCAAGTTAACTTCTAATGAGAATATAATCATATAACTGTTAATTGGATGAGTATATGAATACAATTATGTCCTATGATAATTATACTAAAGATGGAATTATAGAAATGGGGGTCATGGAAACTTTTGGTGAAGAGGTTCAAAGGGTATAGAATACTTTTGAACAACTAAATTTTCCTGAAAACACCCATAAGTATGTCCATTTGCCTCAATTTGTTTTACCAACAAGGGACTGAAGGCATACAAAATCCTAGGGAAATGTCACAACCTCACGATGATGTGTTATATTCTAAACATGCAACTCTCTTACCTCCATTGTTAGAGAACCAAGGAATTAGTAGATAAGATAGGTATATATTCCAAGAAGAGGTGATGTTTAAAGACATAGTTGCAAGTGAGCATAGATCAACATACAATAGTAAACACAAAGAATGAAATAACTTCTATGATAGACAGATCCATAAGACCATTTATATATCGTACCAACGAGTAAAAAACACCCTTAAGAAATGAGAAAAAAAACTTGAATTCTACCTTGGCATGTGTCTTAGTTGACTACTATGGCTGACTCAATAGAAAAATCGAATGATCAATCCATGGTCCTATTCAACTAACTATCTCAAGAAGATCCAAAGGTGTGGTGAAACTGTAGTGTTGTGCGCCCACTGGGGAATAAGAGGAATAACATAGGATCAATGTGGATAAGAGGAATTCCAAACCATTAAATTTCAATTAAACACTTATAGGTTACAAATGAAATAAAAAATGAAAGTAAGAAAATACATACATAAAGAAGAGGGACAAACTTCAAACCACCATCACAAGAATCTCTGGTAGGAATAACTCTGTACTTCTGCATTGATATTCTATTAAGTTCAGAAAATTTACAATAAATTCCCAAATATTTTTCTCCTACGCTCTAGCCAATCCTTTTCACATTTACAATTAGAATATATATAGAAATAGCTCATCCCCAAGCTAAGGTATTCGAGCTCAACAACATCCCTAAGGATATACTTAGTTACAACGAAAATAGGAACTGAATACAAATTGTCTGCAAAATGATTAGTTTCACATTCATTAATTCAAAAAGAATCTCATTCATTACCAAGAGATTGATTAGTTTCACATCCTCACAAGTATTCACATCATTCATTGCTTGGGAATCCACATTAGTCTTACTCTACCCTTATTTTTCCAAATACAAGTTTGTCCAAACATCTATATTGAAATATGGTAAGCATCCCTTGTTTCCATGATGCAAAATTATAACTATTAAATTTTCATTTACATACAACATTAGATGAAATAAATTCACCATTTCAAGGGCCCTCCCTTTGTTGTAAAAATGACCCCTCTATCTCTTTGCACATGTTGAAACCCATTGTTAATTCCTCATGCGATCCATGACCCTATAGGGAAGGATGGGATATTCCCCACCAAATGATGTTGAATTATCTGGTAGCTCACTCAACAACTACACCTTATGTTACCTCACTAACTTCTTATGGAGACTCTAATATGGCTCTATTCTTTCACTTCTACTTCAACTTCTTCTCTCCACAATGGGATTTGTTTCCATGTAGGTTTTATACACACAAGCATGAATAGAATACACATTAAAAATGAGAAAGAGTGAATTCCTCCATACATTAGATGATGCAATGCCTCATTATACTAGGGGAGAGGATGAATATATTACATAAATCCAAAATACCTAATGATTAATTACTGCATTTCCATTATTAAATCACTTTATCGGTTAGATTTTACTATACATCTAAGTCCTAATTCATTGAAATTCTAAATATGATCATTATTTATAACAATTTTGGGAAACTTTTGGGGCATATAGTCTCCAAGGAAGGTATGTTAGTAGATCCATATAAGATAAAAGTAATAAGGGATATGGAACCACTTGTAAACCCATGCAAAATCAAGTCTTTCTTGGGCCACATATGGAACTAGATAAAAATTGTCAAAGGATATGCCAAGACGAGTAAACAAGACCATATTGTTAGGATGATTATCTATATTGTTAATTATTTTTCAAGAATATGATTTTAAAATATTTGTGAAACACATAAATTCCCATGAGGGACTAGACCACTTGTTTAGGATAGAGAATGGAGTAGAGGAGAAACAAATGGAAGGATACTTCCCCAATGCTAACTTGGTTTTAGGGTATATCACTTGAATATGTTAAAGAATCCTAAGGAATGAATGTTCCAAAGTAAATAATCCTAGAACATAAATCATTAAGATCTAAGATAGTAGTAGTGAACCTATATAGAATAGGTATGAATGGAATAATGAGAAGATGTGTTCAACCATAAAAAACTAGACACTTGATACATGAATCCCATTATGGAGAGGTGGCTAGTGGAGATTTTTTAGGAACCAAGACAATACAAAATATTCTTCATGATATATTATTATAGCCTAGCATGTTTGAATATTGATTCAAGAAGGTCAAGACGTGTGTTTATTGTCGAAAATAAGAGAATAATCCTTACACAAGATAATTTCATGAGTTAAATCCTATCTTAACCTTGCAACATGTGGTGGGTTTTGATAGAATACCCAAAGAATATTTGATTGTGGAATTGTTTGTTTGAGTCATGTTTGAGTCCAGAAACCCTCCCATACCATCAATGCATGTGTGTTTTCCTAGCATGTTAAATTTCAGTCCATAAAAGCACAAATTGAAAAAAATTGAACATTGGCCCCATTCACATTAATTATTCTATAGTCTTGTTGTTTGATTGTCAAAGTCTTTTTGTGTGAGTCATGTTTGAGTCTAGAAACCCTCCCATACAGTCATTGTATGCATCTAGTCTAACCATATCGAATTTCAGTCCATACAAGCACAAATTGAGAAAATTTAAACGTTGGCCCCATTCACATGTCAGTTATAAGTTGGGTCAAGAACATGAGAAATCACGTCTTATTTTTGGATTTTGATAAATAACCAAAGAACATTTGATTGCCAAATTGTTTGTTTGCATCATGTTTGAGTCCAAAAACCCTCCCATATTGAAATATGGTAATCATCCCTTGTTTCCATGATGTAAAATTATAACTATTAAATTTTCATTTACATACAACATTAGATGAAACAAATTCACCATTTCAAAGTCCCTCCCATTGTTGTCAAAATGACCCCTCTATATCTTTGCACATGTTGAAACCATTTGTTGATTCCTCATGGGCTCCATCACCCTATAGGAAAGGATGGTATATTCCCCACCAAATGATGTTGAATTATTTGGTAGCTCACTCAACAACTACACCTCTATGTTACCTCACTAAATTCTTATGGAGACCCTAATTCGACTCTATTCTTTCATTGCTACTTCAACTTATTCTCTCCATAATCATGGGATTTGATTCCATGTAGGTTTTATACACACAAGAGTGAATACAATAGACATTAAAAATGAGAAAGAGTGAATTACTACATACATTAGATGATGCAATGCCTCATTATACTAGGGGAGAGGATGAGTACATTACATAAATCCAAAACACCTAAAGATTAATTACTACATTTCCATTATTAAATCACTTTATTGGTTAGATTTTATTATACATCTAAGTCCTAATACATTTAAATTCTAAATATGATCATTATTTATAGCAATTTTGGGAAACTTTTGTGGCATATAGTCTCCAAGGAAGGTATGTTAGTAGATCCATATAATATAAAATTAATAAGGGATATGGAACCACTTGTAAACCCATGAAAAATAAATTCTTTCTTGGGCCACATATGAAACAAGAGAAAAATTGTCAAAGGATATGCCAAGATGAGTAAACAAGACTATATTGTTAGGATGATTATGTATATTGTGTAATGTCCCCGTTGGCCTAGGAAGCAAAAGGAGTGGTTCCGCTAGCCTAAATTGGTTCCCATAGGCTAAGTCGGAATAGTTACCTAGGGAACTCAACGTTTTCCTAGGAAATGACTTTATAAAGTGAAAAAGGGAAAAATGGAGACATGGGTCTTAGGAAAATAAAGTCACTTAAAAATTATAAAATATGCAAGCATAAAGTGACTTTAAAAAGAAAATTAAAAAGTAAAGCGAGTGGGAAATAAGTCAATGGAGAAATAAAAGAGGGGAAAAGAGGAGACACCCCTCATTCTTGCATTCACTCATTTGGAAATAATATTTTTGAGAGCTCTTGAGGAAAGAGTCTAGGGTTTTTGGAAACCCTTGAGAATTTTCCAGTTTCGATGTTGCAACGATACACCCTATCTAGTTTTGGGAGGAAATCACTCATATTTCTTCAACAGACTTCATTTCTATCGAGTTTATCTTCTTGCAACCGAGTTTCTTTAGTTCGTGGTTGATTTTCTTTGTGTGGCGGCTGGGACTTTCATTGTGGGATGAACTTTCCTTTGGAGGGTGATTTCCTTATCATTGATGGGCACCATTCATACTAAGGGCAGTATTAGTTCATTGTTGGGTGCCTTTGTACTTGATGGGCACATTATGGAGGATTTGGGTGCATTCTTAAGGAGTTGGGTGCATCCTTAAGGGGCTGGGAACAAGGAACTGAGACACATGTCCTTCCCTTATTCACCTAGAGCAAGTGGGGCGCATTATCTGAAGAAGGGGGGGCGATTTCCCTTTTTGGCAGCCACTGTGGGAAAGAGTTGTGATATTCACTTATCAAAGGGGGGAAAATTACCTTCTAGGACACATTTACTAAGTATTGGGCGCATATTTCCAAGGGTCGAATTCTTATTTCCTTTAGCTTCTCACAGTGGGAGGTTGAAGCTTGATAGAGGACTGAACTGATTGAGGGAGATGGGATCTTCTTTTGTATGAGGAACGACTTTATGGTGGAGATTACTGTTGCTGCTAATTCATGTTTGTGACTGTCCAGGGCACATTATTCCCCATTTTATAACAACTGGCATCTCTCTCATTTTGTGGCTGGAACCTTCTTGTATTTCTAGTGCTAATTATCTATAGCAAGGAAACTACTAGGTTCTTATATGCTGTTATTACCTACTTAAATAAATGCCGTGTAATTTGTTGATATAGAATCAGTTTTGTGCTCCTACATCTATTGAATCAATTTTGATATATATATGCTGTCTACTTTTCATATTGGTTTCTATGTTCCTGAGATAAAGCACATTTTCAATGTTGAAACTATTCATAAAATTTAATATCAACAAACCACTATAAACATTTCAGTGGAATATTACATATTGTTAATGCTTTTTCAAGAATATGATTTTAAAATATTTTTGAAACACAAAAATTCCCATGAGGGACTAGACCACTTGATTAGGATAGAGAATGGAGTAGAGGAGAAAAAGATGGAAGGATACTTCCCCAATGCTAACTTATTTTTAGGGCATATCACTTGAATATGTTAAAGAATCCTAAGGAATGAACGTTCCAAAGTAAAGAAGCCCAACACATAAATAATTAAGATCTAAGATAGTAGTAGTGAACCTATATAGAATAGGTATGAATGGAATATTGAGAAGATGTGTTCAACCATAAAAAATAGACACTTGATATTGTAACATCCTGCTCTTGTGCACACCTGATTGGACTTATTATTTGAGGACTTTTGCATGCAAGTGATCTGGTTCATTATACGATTGACTGTTTTGATTATGATTATGAGATGTTGTGGATATGATGACATGTTATTTTGTTATATTTGTATCAACATGTGCTATTTAATGTTTTTTCCTGAGTGTGAAAGACTCTGGACCGATTGAGGATGTCGAAGGCATCGATGGGCCTCTTGGGACTCCAAATCGAGTCAAGGAGTGGACTATTATGGTTTGAGTGTTTTTGATATTTCATATGTGACATATGATTGATATATTATGATGTTGATTTTGGATTGCTGACATGTTTCGTTGATGGATGCAGGATGACAATATATTGCTAACTAGACTCACATTTGGAGTAAAGGGGTCATGCACGACAACCAAAGATATTGAGGGAGAGGTGTGGCAACAACCCTGCCACAACCTACTAGCACTCACGACATGGATCGAACTGTAGGTTAACGATTACCTAGTTCAAGAGATCCATGATTCTATGAGGGAATATTGTGACAGTGACTCACGATGATTCTAAGGGGCGCACAATAAGGCAGGGTCCTTATTCCGTAGAGACCCTCAGTCTCCTACAAGGTCACCTGATGGAGTATTGACTCCAGGGGTTTGACGTCTACCAAAATAAGACAAAATACGAGTGGAACCCTTGGAGCATGTAGTGCATCTTGAAGGGCATGCCATGTAAATAAAACAAGAATGCAGACGAGTGACACCCTTGGAGCACGTAGTGCATCTTGAAAAACATGTCACGATTTTAACTCTGGTAAGTTAATGAATCTAGTACCTAGAAAACTATGCCTTCATAGGACCCGATAAACCTTAAAATGAATGATTGTATGAGTAAATTTTAATAACTAATTTTCCCTTAAAAACTGTTTCCTAGTCTAGTGAATTCAAAACCTAGGTCTAAGTAGGACATGTGAACAAAAAAAAATCTAAATGGACATTTAACAAAGGGGGGGATAAATAAAATTCAAACATAAGTAATTAAAGTAAAATTTTAATGAAGGATTAAATTATCAAAAAGGTAAATTGTTGTTTATGTGTAGACTTCCTAATTTTGAACTTCAATAAAAAAGGGAAACTTAAAGAAAAAGGGGAATGTGGAACATAGTAGGGAATCAAGTCTTTGGAACTTTCTAATTGTGAACTCAACTAGGATTTAAGAAAGGTGTCAGTCATTTAAGAATTGTAAGGGAATAAAGGGACACCAAGGAGCGTTTTTAGGAACGCTTTTAGGTGGGTGAGGGAAATAGAAAAATGTAATTAATTAATTAATTAAATATCTGGTGCAACTAAGGGATCGAGCGACATGTGTACGGGGGGAGGTTTATCCTAATTAAATTTTTATAAAAAGAATTTAATGAGGATTTGAAAACTAATCACTAAGAAACCTCTATAAAATGAATGGGTTAGGAGGAGTAAACACCACGTCTAGTATGTGTAAGGTTATGCTACTAGATTTTATCTTGATTGAATTTTTCTTGTGGGAGTTGGGATACCCATCTCGGATAACGAGTGGTAGCTCAACCTGGTGAGGTGAGTCGGGAGCTAGTAATATCTGGTTGTGAGAGTGGCCCCTTTGTAGATCAGGGGGCTCAGGGGGAAGAAGAGTAACCCTAGCGTTGGCTGAGAGGTACCGGTGGGGTCTCAATGGTCAGCAAGCAGGAGCTGAAAGGAGAGTGAGTGCGATAAACCATTTCAGATTCTCTGCATCGGTTACAGTATGCAGGTGTACAATTTTTCATTGATATATTAGTTAGAATATTATATGTGGATTCATTTATTGATGAAATTTAATGGGTTTTGGATTAAGATGATAATTTTATTTGAGATTGTTCTGTTCATTGAATTAAAATTGCTCAGTTTTTTTTTAAGAACATTTGTTTATGAATGCGTGTATAACCCTCGTTGCCTTGTGTTGGTTCCTTGCTTGACCTTCTTAATCCTACCTATAACCATTCTTCCCAAGACCTTTCAGTACATAGAATCCTTGCGCACACCATTTTTCATGTGTTAATGATGATTTGTAGAAATTGGCTTCTTTCTCTGGTAAATTTTTGTGATGGTTAGATCTTCGATTGTTTCACAACGAATGACGGGCCCAGTCCCTCTCTACATATTGTTGGTTACTCTTTCCTTGGGATTTCAACTCTTAACCTGGAGACATTGTGCTTTCATTCTCTTGATGTTGCTCACCCTGCAAAAAGATGTCAAGTTGCCCAACCTTGGCGTTTATGTTACTCTGTTTTGCCAGATTTGGCGTTATTGTTATTGTTTGCTCTTACCCTCCCAAGGGTTGTCTCTTCTTTCTTATTGTTCAAGGGATTTCTTATGAATTTTGTAGAGGTTTTTCTCCTTGAGTCATTTTAGTTATCCTTGAATCATCTTTTGCCACACAGTCCTTCCTTCAACCGTTCCAACCTTGGTTATGTGTCGGGCATTTATGATCTGATACATACGCTTTGAACACATGCCCCAGGTCAAGGACTATCACCTTGACCAGTCGTTTGACTCTTGCAGCTTACTGAACAGGGTGGATTACTGCCCTATGATTTCTGGAACACCGGGTTGGCACCTTCTGGTTTTCTGCTAGTGCACCTGCACCCAAACCTTCTGTTCAACCCACCGATTGCTACCAACAGCTCTTACCTACCTTTCTTTTGGACACTAAGTAAAATTAGCATTGAGCGGGATTAGAATAAGTTGAGTAAACAATGGTTGTTTCTTGCTGTCCTTAGGGTTTTGTTCCAACGACTACTCCTTGACTACTCCAGTGTGACTTGAATGCCCAACGCAAGTACGCTCTTACCCCGAATTTGGCACCCAAATCCTTGCTCTGCGCGTTACCTTCTTTAGTCAGCGATTACAGTGGGTGCAACAAAGTACTCTCCCTATCCCAACGATTTTGTTGCCACCTGCTGGGCGTGAGTCCAAGAGAAAATGTTTCCTCAGTAATTACGCCTCCTTTATAGCTTGGGTTGGAGTCTTGGAGCCCGTGAATGATTTCAACATTTAGTCCATTTGATTTTCCTCAACGTTTCATTGCACTGATCCCCTTCATGGAATGATGAAATTTAATTGAAGTTATGATTAATGATCAAATTCAATTAATTTATTATGGTTTTTATCATTTTATTTTTACCATTATTTTATTCCTGCATACTTAGTTTGATAATTTGTGAATGGTAATTGCAATCCATTTACGAAATTGTCCAATACACTAAATCAAGAATTAAAGATACTATTGAGCCTATATCTGCATCCTATCTATCCTTGAATCTACATTCTATCATAACTCCATCCGATATATATTGTGAATATAAAAATTTGAGAAAAAAAAATCAATTTATAAGAAACCAAGTTTTCTAATTTTGTTATAAAAAATCAATGTTCGCTTGTAATCATTCATTTACTTGTATTTGTTCCTTATGCATCTTACCTATTATTTATCATGTTAGATCCATAAATTAACATGTGTCATTGCAAAAACTCATGTCCTTGTAGAAAAGTGGGGTGTATAGATTCAAATTCGCATATAACCTTGAATTGCAACAAGGCATGCTAGCATTGTGAAGATGCTTATACCATTATCAAAATTGCTTAGCCCTAAATTGGCATTTCAGGTTATTTACCTTAGGAATTATGGAGTTAAATCCAACTAATAAAGTGCTTACTTTTGTCATTTACTAGTACTTGCAAGTGTTAATTTAAAGTGATTACTCCTTCGCCTTTAGAAAATGTGGAAATGTGATTGATTAAGAATTCTAATCTCTTGCACCATACATATTGAAGTTGATTACTCTCGTGCTTTCAGAAGAATGTTGACATGTGAATGATTCATGTAGTAAAATCAATTGCGCGCATTGATTATAAAGTAATGTATGTTTAAAGATAGTTAAGATTTTGAATTTTCCTTAGCGCCTTGTACTCATTGATAAGTATGTTCAATTACGAGATCAAATTCTTACGGATTAGAATAAAAAGGCTTGGGTAATCCTACAAAACAAATGACGTGGATGCATGTTCACATCGATTTAGTTATTTCTAGTGCACAAAATTTTATGTAGGGATTGATAGTTTTAGATGTTAGTTTTAGTTAAATTAGTTATTTAAATGACATTTTTAACCCAGCTATCTCTTGCGTGCTTAGAAAACTTAAGATTGAATGAGGTATGGTATAATGTTTAGGTTTCTCTGCTTGCGCACATTGAAAGGTCACTAATGATTGGTTGTTGGTTATTTATTCCTTATGCCATGAAAATGTATTGCAATGAATGATTGTTGTGATATTTTAGTTCTCGCTCGCCATGGAAGTTCATGTTGTATGTGTCGGTTTATTAGAAGTTGGTTGCACATGGATGATATCAATGTTGTGTGTAGATTAGTTGGGTTGGACTTATTGTGTTGGGTGGGATGTAGACAACTCCTTGTTCCTTAGAACGGTTGCTAGCCTTGAGACCTTAAATGGTCAAAATTGATGGGAACCTGGGCTTGAGCATTGCTTATGTGTCGTGGAGGACCATGAAAGTTCATGTTGCATGTGTCGGTTTATTAGAATTTGGTTGCGCATGGATGATATTGACATTGTAACATCCCGCTCTGGTGCACTGAGACCACTTATTATTTGAGGACACTTGCTCGCAAGTGATCTGGACCCTTTTTGATGTTAGACCTTTTGTATATGATTATGATGTGATTGACAGATGACATGATGTGTTACTATTTGATGTAGACGGGTGCTATTGACTCAGTTTTGTTGAGTGTG
>ML777490.1:151510-189235 GCA_009831015.1 Picea engelmannii | reverse complement strand
AGTTGGGTTACATGCCAGAATACGTACGAAGCTAAATAGTGAAAGATAGGGTGGTGCTGGTGAATTCATGATAATCGCCTTATGACGGATGACCCATAAAAATTAAGGTCCGTGAATCTAAATGAACCGGTATTTATACTTCATCAAAACGGGGATTGCGGCTAACTAATTGTACTTTACGTAAGGTTGGATATCTCGTCGATTAATAAATTTAAAGGGAGCAATTGGTCTGAGATTTTCAGTGAGTCGTATTCATGGTTGGCCAACGTCTGGGTCCTTCTTACTTGCGCCTTCCTGGAGGACGCTTGTTCATTTAATTGGTGTTGTACAAAGTCGTAATCATCTTCTTGTCGGGTCAGTGTTGTCGATTGCCGGGTGGCGACGTAGAGTCACGTGAGTCCGTACTTCTACGCGCACACACACTTTAATGCAAAAAACAAAAATATATATATATTTGCACCTGTTAACAGAGTAGTTGCTAACGAGGAGGGTCGTTACAGACATTGTGTGTAGTTTAGTCGGCTTGGACTTGTTGTGTTGAGTGGGATATAGGAAACTCCTTGTTCCTCAGAACAATTGCTAGCCTTGAGAGCTTAAATGGTCAAAATTGATGGGAACCTGGGCTTGAGCATTGCTTATGAGTCGTGGAGGTCCTAACCATTGCAAGGTAGAACAAACAGGTAGTCATTTATATTCTTTATTGGAGTAAATGTTCGTTACTTGATTCAAGATTCATGATGTGATTTTATGCTATGATTTTTATGTTTATGTTCTTCTTTTATTTCATCAATCGTGATATCACTGAGTTGTGTCGCTATGAATTATTGTTGATGTTATTGTCCTCTTGTTTAAAAAAAAAAAAAACATTACATGTTGTATGTCATTTGTGTCGAAATAGTTGGGGTCGTTATAGATACATGAATCCCATTATGAAGAGGTGGTTGGTGGATATTTTTTAGGAACCAAGACAATACAAAATATTCTTCATGCAAGATTATGGTAGCCTACCATGTTTGAATATTGCTTCTAGAAGGTCAAGAAGTGTGTAAAGTGTCAAAACTAAGGCAATAAGACTTGCACAAGATAATTTAATCAGTTAAATCCTATCTTAACCTTGCAACATGTTTGATTCCCAAAACCCTCCCATACTATCAATGCATGCATCTAGTCTAACCATGTCAAATTTCAGTCCATACAAGCACAAATTGGAAAAATTTCAACATTGGCCCCATTCACATTAATTATTCTATAGGCTTGTTGTTTTATTTTAGAATTGTTTGTGTGAGTCATGTTTGAGTCTGGAAACCCTTCGATACTGTCATTGTATGCGTCTAGTCTAACCATGTCAAATTTCAGACCATACAAGCACAAATTGAGAAAATTTCAACGTTGGCCCCATTCACATGTCAGTTATAAGCGTGGTCAAGTACATGAGCAGACATGCCTTATTTTTGGATTTTGATAGAATAAACAAAGAATATTTGATTGTCAAATTATTTTTTTGAGTTATGTTTGAGTCTTAAAACCCTACCATACCGTCAATGCATGTGTTGTATGACTCATTTGTATTAAATTTTTTATGGTTTCCATGTGTTAAATTTTTTATGGTTTGTCATAGAATATCCAATGTCTATACATAGAATAACCGATGAACAATACTTGGTAGTCGAATATACGATGACCTTCGGGGCCAATTCAAAAAAAAAAAATTTACAATTTTTAAAGGAAAAATTTGACGACAAGGCTAATTTTCATGACTTCTTTCATGGTTTGGTCTTGTTTCTATGTGTCCAGGTTGTGTGTTCTGGAACCATATTTCCATTGTTTTTAACATTCTCACCACCTCACCTTCACATATAATTTCTCAATTAGCATATAATAAACCTGGATGAGCTTCTCTTGGTTCCGAGAATAATTAATTCTCTACTAAACATGGGAAACCACGTGCAGGTGGAAGCTCTAATGATGCCCCCCCCCCCTCACATAAATCTCAATTCCTCCATACCTAATTTGACATAATAAAGAACATGTAACACACTACATACAAAAATTGCATAAAACTTAAAAAAACCTTAATTAACCTGTATACGTAAACACTTAAAAAACAATAAATCATATAAATACTAAATATATAATTAAAAGAATAAATCATAGAAAACATATAATCACTTACCTCGTACATTTCAACATTTAAAGGTCATTCATCTTCTTCTTCATACAAATCAACATCTGTGTCATGATCTAGTTCATAATCGACAATGTTGAAATGATCGTTCATATAAACATCATCATCAATGTCATTTTTGCTATCATCATTGATATCATCAATGAAAATATTGTCTTCTATATTTGGATGATCAACTTATCTGACTTCTTCATATGACACATCTGCAACCACCTGCTCCTGATTTGCACCATCATCTTCTTCTTCAATATTATCTTCTTCCTATACATGATTATACTTTACTGGTCTTTCTCTTGGATCATATATAACAACGTATGGCCAACCTGCTTTACTTGGTACCTATGAGTAAAACACTTGCTCACATTGACTTGGAAGAACATAAGGCTCTATACTTGCTTCAAATTCCCTTGTATTAACCATGGTAAATCCATTAGCATGCTCAATAACAATTATTTTAGGATCACATTCATGCATCTGTATCTTGTACTATTTGACCTCAAACAAAACTATTTTAAAGTAATTAAAATCACACTGAATTATATCCTCCAAATACCCATAGTAACTATTTTCAGTTTCTTTTGGATGCCTGTCACTTCTAGAGGAAACATTAGTGACCTTAAACATTGCAGTTATCTCACAATCCGAGGCTTTCATATTATCATCCAACTTTTTGATACAAAATTTACGATGATTACACCACATAGCCTTGTGGTGTTTCAACTGCAACATGGACAACAAGTAAAAAATGCATTGTTAATTAGTAAACATCATATAATATTTTAAATATATATTTCAAAAAATAAACAAACCAAATACATTGATATAATGGGAAATAACTATAAAAATGTGGGTGAATATACTTGCCTTTTTATCTTTTAAACCAAAGGCTAAATAAATTTCCCTTTGTGTAAGATCAGGAAATTCATGTCTATAACGATGCATTGTTTTAATCATCTTACCAACCCATTCCCATGATAACATACCATAGTATTCTTCACATCGTTCTATCTAATACTCCATCCAATCAATATCATTTGCAATGTATAAATGTAGAGCATCCCACTCTTGACCAACTATATGAAAAATAACAATTCAATATCAATAATTAGCTATCATTGGCAAAGTTTAATATAATTGATGGAATAAAATAAATGAATGAGCATGATAATATAAAATTGAAAAATCAAATGTATAATATATTAAATCTACAACATCTAATTACCTTTCACGGTCCTCATTCTACCTTTCCCGAATAGGACCTCCCCTTCAATTTTGTTGATGGAGTCAAGA
The DNA here is from genome assembly GCA_009831015.1 of Picea engelmannii. Classification (NCBI taxonomy): domain Eukaryota; kingdom Viridiplantae; phylum Streptophyta; class Pinopsida; order Pinales; family Pinaceae; genus Picea; species Picea engelmannii. Next base: position 185,760 of record ML777490.1, on the reverse strand, counting down.
TGCCAAATGCGAGGCACATTCATATTTTTTGCTAATATTAGAAGATATTGACTAATATACACCATGCATTGATATACCATATATCCCTCCACCATATAACCCTCATGATGTGCTCTTTGTCTAAAAAAATCCTTCAATGACTTCAACTTCCTCTCCACCATCCACATCGACCTTGTGTGTACTGGTCCACATAATTCAATTTCCTCAACCTGATGTATGAGGTAGTGTTCTTGTTCATTGAAAAATGTTGGAGGTAGATACTTTTTCATTTCACACATTAGTCGGGTAATTTCTCTCTTCCAATACCTTATATCTTCTTTATGGATTTCTTTAGATGAAAGCCTCCTACAAATGATGCAAGAAAATAACAAGTTTGAACAATATCAAGACATATATAAAATTACAGATAAAACACAATATGTCAATAAGTTCTGCTACAAAGCATTGAAGAATTTTTTTCCATATAAAACTACATTACTTACCTCATGTATTTTCCAAGATAATATATAACTTTTTAAAAGTTGTTGTCAAAGATGCATGGGAGAGATAGAGGCAGAACATAATGTAACAAAAATAAAATCATTAATATTTATTTCCAAATAAGAGAAAAAAATTGCTAAAAATATGTATACCAATATTTTAATATACCTAATAATTTACTTAATGAATGTATGCCCGTCATGTGTTTAAACCCCACCAAAATCACCTTTTTTTCGTTAACATATTTTTTATGTTCAACGGAAACCCCATCAAAAACCTAATTTTCTGAATGACCTCTTTTACACCATTGCTCTGTTGCTATGTCAATAACCATGGAAAACTAATATTTTGTTCTCGACCATCACCATTAGAATTAATAATCACACTTTGCAACACATGATTAACTTCCTCGATGTCACTACAAATCTTTCCAATTCTTTCTTTGTTAGTTCTTCCATCTAAGATTCGCCATAACAATTTTGTTATATTCTTCCCGATATGCATTGTATCAAAGATATGAACTAGTTGTAGGTGATTGTAGTAGGGAAACCTACTGAATTGTATGGGGTAACTTTTCATTCCTCTTGGAATCCCATTCATGCCTTAACGACATTCATGAAACATAAATGCAATTACATTAACATTAATTAATCAATATAGCTATGTATCGTGCAGAACAAAATTCATTGAAAAAAAAATCACAAGATTTACATATATGATACATAAATAATTTGCATACCTTGAAGATTTATATTATATTCCAACTTCTGTAGGTGAGGTGTCATTCTTCGTGGTTTTTTTCCAATCTTTTCTTTACCATTGAATTTTTCTTTCTTGATAGTTTGATAACTATAGTTCTTAGGATGAAAGTGCCTATACTCATAGAAACCTCCTTTCCTAAACTTCTTGAACACGAAGATTTAATCTTAGGACCACAATTTGGACATGCAAATTTACCCTTTGTTTGAAGACCTGCAAGATATATGAATTAATGTAGAAAATTAGGATTACAATTTAAAAAAATGCATGATATTTTCAAAAAATTATATAATATTAAAGCGCAACAAAAAGTTACATACCACAAAAAAGTGTTAACCCAGGAGCATCATGAATTTTCCAAGCAAGTGTTCCATGGAATTGATTTTTTTTTTCCCTATTGGTCTAGAGATGTCATACATAATGATGCCATCCCATAACTTCAACAACTCATCGATAAGAGGCTCAATATATACATTCATATATTTAACTTGGTACTTACCTAATTGGTTCAACATACATTAATTATATTTAGTTATACATCCTTATATATAAAAGATATAATTATCATGCACGAAACAAAGAAATGAAATATTATGTCATAATTTCAAGTAAATAAAGACAAGTTAATTAAATACCTGGAACAATCATTGCCAACATTGTGTACTCTCTCTTTATCGACATCCAAGGAGGAAGGTTATTATTTATAACAAAAATGGGCCACACTGAGTAAGTAGAACGAAGCTCTCCAAATGGATTGACACCATCAACTGCCAATGGAAGTCTAACATTACAAGGTTCTTCTTTAAAAAATGACCATTTTTCTTTGATGTTCTTCAATGCAGAACCATCTGTAGGAATTCTAAGAACATCATCTTCACTTCTATTCTTTGCATGGAAATCCATAAAATATGCTATACTTTGGCACCTGAACAACCGTTGGAAATGTGGAATTATGGGAATATAATGAAGAACTTTGCGAGGCACCTTTTTTGTTGCTTGATATGTTCGATATCTATTTATTTGACATTGTGAGCATTCATTTTTTGATGCATATTTTCCATAGTATATGATATGATCATTTGGACATGCATCAATAGCTTGATACTCCATTCCAATTTATTTCCTAATCACATATATTTCTCGATATGTGTGTGGTAAAATATTTGACGATGGTAATAGAAATTCACCTAACATCTATACCATTCAAAAAATAAGTCAATGTAAACAATCATAATCATAAATATCGCATCCCTACTTTACAAATTAATTAATAATAACAATATAGGAAATAGTCAACCTTTATGTACATGTCAACATGACATAAATAATACATTACATACTTTAGGATCTGTGTGAGACAGGTTTTTGATAAACCATTCAAAACCTTCAAGTTCACCAACAACAATATAACATATAAATGGTTTGTTGTTGAGTGTTCATAAAGAGATTGTCCTGACTTCTCGAGTAGAGGATCAACATCATGAATATAATCCTGGTTATCCTCATCCATTGGAGAAAATGTGTCTTGGATCAATCTATGTATCTCATCTTCCTAATTTGTATCAATAACATTAGCTCCGTCCATATCATCATTGAGAACTTGATCTTCAATATTTTGATATCCATATTCCTCACCTTGTAAAGTAGTGTTTTTTCTACTACTCAAAAAATAACTCTTTGGTGGTCGACATTTTGGAGGCATTGTCTTTATATTTACAAACAATGTATTAAAATTAGTGTGTATAGAACATATATTAAAATGATAAAACATTTGACAAATACATGGCATGATCACTATTACAAATGATACATTATATATTGAATGATGACTTACCAAGGGATGATATTCATAACCCCCTTCAACATGCCCCTTCTCCCTATAATGTTTTTCAACTGATGTTATTAAAATTCTTCTTGTTTGCAAGATCCTGCAATCATTGCAAGGGCAATAACATTTTTCATCGCCCTTTGCCTCCAATGCCACTCTAAAATAAGCAAGCCTCCTTGCATTTTAATTCACAGTATATTTATTTTACACAATAATTTCCTATAAGAACCGATTAAATATTTAAAAAATTAAATTTTGTTAAAACATTGAAAAATTTAAAATTAAAATTTCATATACTTCGAGGTCCAATAACAAAAAATATATGTTGCAATGCTAAATTTTGAAAATATTATTTAAAAAAAATTAATTTTGTTCAAACATTGATTTTTTTTTTTTAATTTAAAATTCATATACTTCGACGTTCAATCACACAAAATATATGTAGCAATGATAAATTTCGAAAAAATATTAAAAAAAATTAAATTTGGTTAAAATATTCATGTTAATTTTTTTTGAAATTTCAATTTCTTAACATAGATTTATTTTAAAAGAGACAAAATAAAATAAAAATACTAACCTTGCAAGTCTACAATCCAAGCTATGTATATCGAGAATTGGATGTGTTAAACTAGTACGTGACAGAAAAAATGCAGCTCAAACAATAACCAGAAAAATTGTTGCAACTATAACAAATTTGTCGAAATGAGTCCTAAAGACATGTATTTATGGATCGATGCTTGTTGATATAGTGATGAAAATAAATGAGTTGACCCCGAAAAAAGACAATACTCATTGCACTGCATATGTGGTTCGCACATGTGGCACAAGTGTCGCTATAACAACGAATATTCGTGGAAATAGAGACAATTTTCTGAATTTGTCGCTATATTGACAAAAGTTGGGGCCAAACAAAAAAAAATAAAAGAAAGCCAAAATTTTAATGCATTTTCCATGAATTCAAGAAACGTGGAAATATTCCATCGCATTTTGAGCCCATATGTACTAGTGAACCTTGATAACAAATACTTATTTCTTCTTCTTGTCAAACCCTAGCGAGGGTAGAAAACTGATCAACACCATAAAACTAGCACCAAGATAGCACACTATAGAGCTGGAACCAAGATAGGCACATCACTAGAGCTGACACCACAGAACTGGTGCCATTGGTAACTGGTAACTGCAACTGCTAATTGATAAAAGAAACTGATAAGTTCCAAACAACCTTAGCGCAATTCTTCCAGAGGTAGTGCATAAGAGAAATCACCAAGAGCCACCAAGAATATCCTTCCCCAAGTGGGGCGTACTCTCCAAGAGAACCATAGATCATAAATAACGAAATTGCTGCAACTGCCACTGAAATTTCCTAGTGCACACTATAGAAGGAGAACTTAGTGGTTGTACAAATGAACTGTCCTAGACTTGTATTTATACTAATCTAGGATTCTATTTGGGGATGACTTCTTATTCCGGGTCTTTATTATTTCTATAGTACGAATTCTCTTTCGTGGTATTCTATTTCACCTTATTCTTTTTCAGTGTGTTCTTCAACTGTTCAATGCTCTTCCTTTGACTTCTTGGAATCTTCTTATTCTCTAAGAAAAGTTGTCCAGGAACACCTCCCGCAGTTACCAAAACATCAACACCCTTCCCATGATAACTTACCATTACATTGTATACATCGATCTATCCAAAGCTTCATCCAATAAATATTGTTTGCGATGTATAAATGTACTGCATCCCACTCTTGACCAATTGTATGAAAAAGTAATAAAAAATATTAATTAGAATAAATATTAATAATTGATAATGGAAGCTAAATAAAACTTAAATAAGTACAATATAGAAATAAATCAATATTACTGCAAAGTATTATAGATCTTTGTTGGTGCAAAATTGGAGACCAGGGTTCTAAGAGGTTATAAACAAAGGTACCATTGTAGTCTAGTCACGCTGACATATTCAACCTTCCACAAGTGAAGGAGGTCTCACCTAAAGTGTTGTCGAGACTTGTGTGATAAAGAGAGTTAAGGAGTACACACCATTAGATTTGACGTATTACAAAGCAGATTCATACTTAAATGTAAAATATCATATTATTAGAAGTCTAAACCAAGTTATGTGTTCAATAATCCATGTTGTGCAGCATAAATATAAATGCATACATGGAAAAAGCGTGTTAACTAGTACCACAAATGAAAATTACACAAAACATAACAAATTTTGCAAAAGGAAGATCACACATTCATCCGTATCATAACAAATTTTTTGTATGCATGAATGATCCATTTTGTATTATCATGTCTCAGACTAACGTACATGGAATAGGTATTTCATATCACAACTTATACAACAGAGCTAGAATTAGCTTGTTTTCTTATCATATAGGTAACGAGGGAAGAAATCACATATGATCCAATACAATAGTGAGATATTAGCCAACAACTAAAAGAAAAAAGTAACCCTATCCCATTACATTTTTCCCAATTTATATCATTCCCTTGGCTGTTTCTTGATTTCTCTTCTGTTGCTTTCCCTCTTTGTCTTTTCCTGTGCTCAAAGCTTCTAGACCTTTCTGCTTCTTCCTCTAGTTTACATATGCTCTATATTTACTACTGGCATGTTGGTAGTTAGCTTTCTTTCACTTAGATTTCTTGTTGATGTTCTCTATTATTCCGCAAAACTTTTATACTTCTGAAAAACTTGGCGATCTTCAAAAAAAAGGGACCAACAATCTCTACCATCAAATTACCTTTCACTTTCCTCATTCTACCTTTCTTGACTAGGACCTCCCCTTGAAATTTGTTAATGGAATTTAAATCCCAAATTTGAGGCACCTTCATGATTTTTTCTACTAATTTAGGAAGATACTGACTAATATACACCAAATATTGATATACCATATAGCTCTCCACCATAGAGACCTTAGTACGTGCTCTTTGTCTAACAAAATCCTTCAATGAATTCAAGTTCCTCTCCACCATCACACTGACCTTGTGTGTGTAGGTCCACACATTTCAATCTTCTCAACTTGGTGTATGAGATAGTGTTCTTGTGTATTGAAAAATTTCGGAGGTAGATACGTTTGCATTTCACACATTATCCGAGAAATTTCTCTCCTCCAATATTATATATATATATATATATATATATATATATATATATATATATATATATATATATATATATATATATATATATATATATATATGGATTTATTTAGATGACAACCACCTACAAATGATATAGCAAATCTAATAATAGGTTTCAACAACAATGTATATACATTGAAAGTAAAACAAATGTCGACAAGTTGAGTAACAAAGCTTTTACATATAAATCATTAATATTTACCTCATGTATTTTCCAAGATCATATATACCTTGTTTTACATTTTTGTCAAATTTTTCAAGGGGAGATAGAGGTAGAACATACTGTAACAACAAAGGGATCATTGATTTTTTTGGAAATAAAACCAAATTATAATAATAAAAAGTCGTATATTTATAAATATAGAAATGTACCAAAATAATTACTTTAATGAAGGTATGCTAGTCATGAGTTTTCACCCCACCAAATTCACCTTTCTTTGTTAAGACATTCTTTATGTTTAAAGCAAATCCGATGGGAAAATTAATTATCCAAATGATCTCTTTTACAACATTGCTTTCCTTCTCTGTAAATCACCGTGGAAGACTATTTTTGTGTCCATTTCTATTTGAATAAATCACATTTTGCAGTGCATGATTGGCTTCTTGAATGTCAGTACAATTTTTGACAATTTTTTCTTTGTCACTGCTTCCATCTATGATTCTCCACAAAATTTATGTTACATTCTTATTGATATGAATTGTATCAAAGAAATGAGCTATTTGTAGGTTCTCATAGTAGGGAAACCTATTGAATTGTATAGGGTAACTTTTCATTCCTCATGGAAGCCCATTAATTCCTTATTGGCATTTATGAAAAATAATCAATGAGATTACAACAAAAACTTGTTAGATACAATACATAGAATTCAATACAAATTAAAATTGTAAAACATTAATATATATGACACATAGACTAAATGCTTACCTTGGTGATTTCTATTATATTCCAACTTCCATAGGTGAGGCTTCATTCTTCGTGGTTTTATTCTAGTCTCTTCTTTCAAATTGAAAATATGTTTTTTCTGTAGTTTGATACCTGTGGTTCTTGGGGAGGAAGTTCCTATACTCATCAAATACCTCCTTTCTTGGACTTCTTGAATGACAAAATTTCATTCTAGAACCAAAAATTGGACATGAAAGTTTACCCTTTGTTTGAAGACCTGCACGATATGGATTAATGTCAGTATTATTTATATAACGAGGAACTAACATTTAAGAAGCATGCATCATATTTTCATAAAATTATATACGATTAAAGTGTAACAATATATTACATACCACAAAAATGTGTTAGCCCCAGGGCATCATGAATTGTCCATGTAAATATTCCATGTAATTAATTTTTTTTTTCCCTACTAGTCTAGAGATGTTGTACATAGTGATGCCAACCCATAACTTTAGTAGCTCGTCGACAAGAGGCTCAATATATACATTCATATATTTCACTTGGTACTTACCTAATTGGGTAAAAGTACACATAATTACTACCTTGTATATATGTAAGTAATTATGCAACGAATAAGACAGAAAAATGAAACGTTCAAACCAATTTTGTAAACAAATACCTATAAAAATTATTGCCAACAATGTGTTCTCCCTCTTTATTGACATACAAGGAGGAAGGTTATTGTTTATAAAAAAATAGGCCACATTGAGTAAATAGACCCAATCTCACCAAATGGATTGACACCATCAAATTCCACTGAAATCCTAACATTACGAGGTTATTCTTTAAAAAATGGCCATGTTTCTTTGATGTTCCTAATTGCAGAACCATCTGTAGGCATTCAAAGAACACCATATTCACTTATGTGTCATGCATGGTAATCCATAAACTGTGCAATGATTTTTCACTTGAAAAATCATTACAAACATGGAATTATCAAAATATGATGAAGAACCTTGTGAGGCACCTTCTTTTGTTACTTGATCGGTTCAATGTCTGCTGATTTGACATTGCAGGAATTTCATTTCTGATGCATATTGTACATAATATATAATATAATCATTTGGACATGCAATAATAACTAGATAATCCATTACAATATCTTTCGTAATGGCACACAACTCTTAGTATGTGTGAGGTAAATTATTTGACACTGGTAAGAAAAATTCACCTAACAATATACAACATAAAAGATAACTAGTTAATGTAAATAATAGTAATAAAAAATACTGTACCCTTAATTTACACATCAAGTGACACTAAAATTAGAGAAAAATAAAGTTGACCTTTATGTATAATATGCAACAAATTATATTACGTACCTTAGGATCTGTGTAAGACAAGTGTTTAAAAAACCATTCAATACCTTCAAGTTCACCAACAACATTATAGCAGAGAGAATATTTGTTCTTGAGCCTTCATAAAGGGGTTGTTCTACATTCTCAAGCAGAGGTACATCATAAATATCATCAAAGTTTTCCTCATCGATAGGAGAAAAGATGTCCCAGATTAATCTATTTGTACCATCATCCGACTCAACAATGTTATTGGTGTCATCTTCTTTCGTAGGATTGAATTGATATTCAATATCCATACCATATTCCACATCTTGTACAATAGTATTTCTACTACTGCTTGGCAGATATTTATCCAGACACAAACACTTAGGAGGATTTATATTTACAATTAAAAACAATCAATAACATTAGTGTATATAACAAATATTAAAACGAAAGAAAATTTTATAAATACTGTTGGGACCCTATATAATAGGGAATCAGTGTTCTGAATGATTTTTATCTTTTTCAAGCATATGTGTTCGCTCATGACGCATGGCGAAGGCAGCGGGAAGTGCCCGACACTGACCAAGCATAAGGTGAGTGCTTGCGCTCAAGCCTTCCAAGCGAGTTCCGGTGTAAAAAATTGTGAAGTGTTTTGAAATGGCAAAATTTGACTTTGGGGGTAAAGGCAAAGTTGGTTTATGAGACAATTTTTGGTTTTATTTATAAATTTATTGGTCTTTAAAGCAAAATTTGGCCCCTCGGCCTTGATACAGAGTATTTGGTTTTGGTTTTTTCAAATTATAATTTTTTTTGAAAAAAAATAATAGTTTAGGCAAAAGTTATACTAGCTGAGGGCCACTCTCCAAGCCTTCAGAACTGAGAGTCAACACCTGTTCACGCACCTACAGCAAAGACACAAAACAAAGTCAACACTAACACCAAACCCCAAAGCCCAGCATTGGGCTCACTTCATCGACACAACATGAGACGGTCGGCTAATTTAAATGCGCAAAGTTCATTCCACCATGCGAATGTGGGATATTTCCCACAGGAAACCAAAAATATAAAACGTGACCTTTAAACCTTGTGCCAGGTGTTTGAATCAGTTGCAAGGTGTCCAAAGCGGAGGAGTCACAGCTGCAAAGGAAGGTTGCATGTTCCTCGATTTTGCCCCTGCTGTTGGTCCTCGCCAGTATGATATTCCAATGATACTTGATCTTTACGAACAAAGGAGCCTTTGTTGACCACATAGGAGGGGGCTTGCAGGCATTATTGATAGATCAGAATAAGTTGGTGGTAGCTGTTGGTGGAGCAACATCCCTAGCAGCAGGCGTTTATACAACAAGACAAGGTGTCAGGGTTGTTTGGGGTTATGTTGATAGAATATTGGGCCAACCTTCATTGATCCAAGAGTCCTCGAGAGGAAAGTATCCATAATTTTCTCATAACCTGAGTTCTGTTTCTAGAGCTCGTGATTCAACTGGAGGGGAGACTGCTAAAAATGGCAACGTTTTTGGTGATGTGGTCCTTCATCCTTCATTGCAAAAGAGAATGGGACAACTTGCCAACGCAACTGCAAACACTAAATCTCATAAGGCTTTTTTCCGTAACATACTTTTCTATGGACCCCCCAGGACAGGAAAGACCATGGCTGCAAGGAAAATTGCTCGCAAATTGGGGTTGGAGTATGCACTGATGACTGGAGGAGATGTAGCCCCATTGGGTACTCAGGCTGTTACAAAAATTCATCAATTTTTTTGGCTTCAAAATCTAGGAAAGGGTTTCTACTGTTTATTGATGAAGCAGATTCCTTTTTATGCGAACACTATGACTACCTGTTCAAAGTGGTGTTGATATGAGATTCAGGTGTAGGAAATTCCAATCTACTGTCCCGATTTTCCAGGAACGAGTTCAGTTTGGAATCCAAGTCGACTATTGGTGTGGAATTCGCAACTCATAGCATCAATGTGGATGGGAAAACGATCAAGGCCCAGATACGGGATATTGCAGGCCAAGAGAGGTACAGAGCCATTACAAGTGCATACTACCGGGGGGCTGTTGGTGCTCTATTGGTGTATGATATAACTCGGCATACCAGTTTTGAAAGTGTGGAGAGATGGCTGAAGGAGCTTCAGGACCATACTGATAACGACATTTTTGTGATGCTCGTGGGTAATAAAGCTGACCTACGCCATTTAACAACACCCATATGAGTGAAGCCCAGCGGAGTGCTCTTAATTCATTTTTGTATCGTACTGGGGGCCAATCCAGAGACATAGTTCTTTCCCTTGCAACAAATCGGCTTGGTGATCTCGATTCAGCTATTACTGATCGTATTGATGAGGATCTTGAGTTTCTTTTTCCAGGAGAAGAGGAGCGTGTTAAATTGCTCAAACTGTACTTGAATAAATACATTGCACAAGAAAGTGATAATAGAACTGGTTTGGCCTCTTTGCTTAAAGGAAAGCAAAAGAAAATAGAGATAAAAGGTTTATCAGATGACAGTAATCCCAGGTCTGGTTTGAAGAATATATATATATATATATATATATATATATATATATATATATATATATATATATATATATCATTCCTCCTAAAGCAGCCAATAATGAAAATGAAGTTTGTCTGGCAGAGTGCATGCCATGTTGATAATAAGCATCTGGAAACTGGCAAAGGACCATCCGTGGAACAGTCACACCCTGCTAAACAACAACTAATCCTAGCACTAAACATACACAAAAGGGTGCAGGGAAAGATACATGACAGGGGAACATTCTTTCATTTTTCAAGAAGAGTTGAAATTGTTTTTCAATCTTGATGCATCTATAACATAAGTTGCCTTGTAATATTATTGAAATTGTAGGTCAGAGACGAGGTGGAAATAATTTAATAACTGAATATCATCATATCAACCAACTATCTAGTTTTCTAGGAGCAGATCATCATCGGGGGTGAATTTGTTCAAACATTTTGGATATCAGCAGAGCACAAGTGGCATTCTCCAGCAGGGAATTCAAATTACAGTTGAGAAATTATAGGAGGAAATCCAACCAGAAGAATAGCATCTCCAGAATCCGAGGCAACCAAAGGGACAAATGGCCATTGTTTCCAAGATTCGAGGGATAGGCATCACAACCATCTCAACAAATTTGAGTCGACCTACCAACAGTTTCTAGATTTATTTATTTTTCCTTTAATTTACTGTTGGGTTTGCTGTAGAGAGACTCTACAGGTGTCAATATTTTGTGGTAACTATTTTTCTATTCTTAGCAAGCAAATTTAAAGCTCAAATATTCTGAAGATTGAGATATATTTTGTATTTATACACTTGTAAAGGACTAGAAGGGGGTTCAACTGGGCTGAATAGGAGAGGCTCGACCTGTGTGAGAGGTCCAGACCTGCAATTTTCATTTTCTTTGCTGGAGCATGGGCTGTGTATGGCCAGTTAATATTATTGTAATATTTAGATGATCAATTCAGAAATGAGCATGATGTTCACAGGATTCCTGTGTGGAAATGTTGGTGGTGTTCTTATTTGTTAATGTATTTCCTGTCTTCTTTACAATTTGTTTTCAGTTCTTATTACCAGAAGGAAAGTAATAGAGGCAGAATTTATCAGCAGATACTCTACCTCTCATCTTGTGGTAATCTTTATGTTTATCTTCTAAAATCTTAGTTCAAGAATTCTTAGCTGCTCCCGTGCCTGGTTTTTACCTCCCCTACTTCTTCCTCAAACCGACACCATAAAAACTTAAATCGATCCAATGTTTCTGCTACCTTTCCCTGTGTAACAGTCTTGTCTAGATCTGAGATGTGAATCACTTTGTTTAAAGCGCAGACCCCATTTTCCCAATGGCCCTCCTTGCTGTCCCAAAGTAACCATCTCAAAATAAAAAACTCTATATTTTCATTGCTTTTATAACTAGCCTAAAACCCATCCCTTAAAAACAAAGCTAAATCTAAAAGAGAGATCCCTCTCTGAGTCTTGGAGGGCTAGATCCAAGACTCGAAGCAGTTCGAGGTTACCTCTGTGATTGCCTCAGCAGCCTTAGGAAAATTACAGAGTGCTAACAAATACAATCAATACAAAGACATATATAATGACTAACTTACCATGAGATGATATGTATGCCCCTCTTCACAATGCCCATACCTCCAACAATGTCTTTCAATTTTTTTCCTTACAAGTCTTCTTCTTTTCAAGCCCCTGCATTGATTGCAAGGAAAATAACATTTCCCATCACCGACCTATGCCTCCAATGCATAATTTAACCTAGAAATCATCCTTTCACTCTATTCAGGTGTTGGGATTTGGATTTCCTATATTTAAAACAAAATCCACTGAAAAAATATAAGTAAAATATACAAATATATTCTTACGATACAAATGTCATCAAATTATATTGACCTCATATGTACTAGAGAATTAATCCATTTTCTTCATAGATTTATTAAAGTTTTATAACATTAGTCAATAATTAATCAACAAATCAAAACCATACATTTTTACCACATAAGTTCTAACGATTGACTATAAGCAAGTAATAAATCAAACAATAAAATATAATTAGACCAAGACAAATTGTATAGTAATTAAATGGAATTGAGTAGACATGTTCATACCTATTTACTAAGGAACAAATTGTGTCCCCAAATGAAAGAGAGTCTAAGGGTTAGGGATCCAATATGGGTATTTAAAAAAGAGACAAAGTAATGTTAAAAAATTGTAACCTTCAAATTACAAAATCCGAGCTATGCAGATAAAGAATGGTTTTTGAGGCAAGTAGCACATAGAAAAAAGACTAATAAATCATGTAACAAACAAGGAGCATGAAAACATTTTATAACCATCACACTTAAAACAAAATAGTTGAAATCACTCACCGTCGTCGATCTTCCGACGAACGTTGAATATGTCATAGTTGACCAAGTCAGTGACCATTAAACCATTTTCAAAATGGTAGTTGGAATTCTCTACATTCGTCAATAGTAGATGAACTATCATTTCAATATTGACGGATATAGAAGTTAATTGGAAGTACGACGTTCATCAGGGTGCCCAAAAATAATGATTAAAATTTTGATATTATGTCATAATTTGTGACAATATGATTAATTTTATCATATTATTTGTAATTTTTTTTCGAATTTTGACCCCATGTGTAGCAGTGACTATTTTCCTCTCCGATCAATGCATCACTATTCTATGCTTCATTTTCCTCTCCTATTTTCACACCACTACTATGCACTTCCTCTTCCTTTCCTATCTGTGCACCACAAATCTATGCTCTATCATCCTCTAAGGTTGTGGCACTCCGAAACAACCAAGGGGTTCGAACTTCGTCACCTATGCCCTCACTACCACTACTACTACTGGTATATTTTATGCCATGATTCTTTGTGGTCATGTCCTCATCTATTTTCCTCTCTGGAACAACATACTCTACCACAATACCACCTGGTGCAATTTATTTTCTCTTCATCATGGGTCCGCCCCCTTGTTGCACCCCCCTGACTAATTATTTTCTACATCTTTGCTCCACTTTTCTTATTATATCAACTCTTCTTGCGTATCTCTTGAATATTTTTCTCCTCTAATCTTCTGGGTCCATTCCATTCCTCACCTCATCTCAATATTTTTTGGATCCTCCTCAACAGATCCATCTCCTTTCTCATTTTCCCCCATCTTTGCAACCCCCCAACATTAGGGGAGTTTAATTAGCCATTCTATAGGGCTCCATTCACATCAACCCTTTATCCAATAACAACATCTTGATCTAGAGTGGTATTTCTTCCAACATTCACTTTCTCAGACCTTTTGAAAAATTTATTTCAACCTCGTTGGAAGAATTAATATACTCCACATCAAATCCAATAATATATCCATCCTTACTTGAGAAACAAGAAATCAATAGCTCGAGTCTACTTATTATCCAAAACATTCAATATATCAAGTGTGGATTGATCCCAAACCACTAGTTCTAACAACCACAAATCCAAATTGGTCGCAGTTTTTATTTTCAACCATTCATACAATAGACAAGGATATTCATCAAAGAAAAACTCATGCATATCAATGTATAGATACTTATCTTTCCATTTCTCTACATTCACTCTCAGTACATGAATTTCTCACAGGGAAGAATCATGCTCTTTTGTAGTTAACCGGTCTTGAATTTCCTCTTGAGATGGATACTACCTCATCTCTTTCCTTCATCATTCCCTACGAGAATTTCAGGTCCCGAAAAAATAACCATTTGTTGGTGTTTTTTCCCATGCTTTCCCATGTCCTTCTTAATGCTAGGGATTTTAGACCTAGGGTTCATCCATAGTTGACAAAAAAAAACCCCAGAGCATAGGAATATCAATCCTCAAATGAGGCTAAGGACGATCTCACCCAATATGCAGAGAGGATCACTGATACCATAAGGTATTGGGACATGGATGAATGCTAAACACACCAAGATCCATCTAGTCTAGCATATATGCAATTCATATTTGACAACTCACTAGGACTAAGAAGTAAAGAAATACATACACATATCCAAATAATACATGATAGACACAAAGTATATCAAAACTACCACAACATTGTTATTCCTTTCATTCCATTCAACACAAATGTACAACATACATTAACCAAACTATATTTGACAACAAGAGAGTTTCATATATTCTATAGATAACTCCTCATAAATACAACAAAGTGTGCAATGCTCAACCTCTTCACACTTCAGACATATGACAAAATCAGAGTTATATTTATAAGCATTACAGTATTACAACAGGATTAGAGTTAGCTCGATATCAAAAACTCAATGGATCTCATCTAACCATCTAACTCTGCAACTATGCATTATCCAAATCTATCTATGTTGTCGTTCCTTCCTTTTATATCTTTCTTCTACTCGGGTATTTGTCTCTGATCTAATCACTCTACTGATAAATTTCCTCGCATTCTTATGGGACCTACTAGCACTCCACATAGGATTTATGCTTCAATTCATAATCAACTCATCCTCTAGTTGTCCCATGTTTCATTGTGTTGCTGGGAGTAATCATTCGGGGATATTTCCTGATGATTCCTTTCTTGATTTTGGTGAGCATCTTCTTCATTTCCAATGTGCCTCAAAAATTTCAAAAACCCATATCAGTGCGTGATTGGTTGAATTCAAGCTTGGTGCACAACAAAAAAACTCACTCCAACATGCACATCTTGTCATTCCTCGCACATTTAGATTAGGTGTGTGCAAAACTTGGAATGAGCACGCACAACTTTGTTTGTGTGAACATGTGAAATGAACCCAAAACTTTGGGTGAAAACATTAGGTACTAATTCACTTCCATAGGGAATAACTCCTTACTTAGAAGTCAGTTTGGGGCATAGGGGTAGTATAGTTGTGCGCGCATGCAAAATAAACCCAAAAATTTGGGTGCCAACATTAGGTACTAATTTACTTCCAGAGGGAATAACACCTTACTTATAAGTTAGTTTGAGGCTTCGGGGTAGTATTTGGAAATTTTGATGTAGGAGCATCTTAGAAAGCCAAAGAACGCGCCTAGCCAAAGAGACAGTTGGATGCGCAGATGAAATTAATTACGTTTTTGTGAAAATATTGTGAACTCCAAAATTTGCAACATCAATGTAATGGATAGGAGGAAAGTGCAGTCACATTTATATCTTGAAGATCGAAACTGATTTTGGAGCGTATGTTCCTATCCGCCAGATGTAATAGGCATTTATGTGTGTTTAATGCAAGTAGGTAGATTTAATTTAATATATTAGTTAGTTTTAGAAGCATAGGAGGGAAAACAGATGATAGACACCCTCACCCTTGTATCATTGTAACATTATTCAGAATTCGTAAGTTGTAGAGTTGTAGAGAAGAATAGAGGAGGACAAAGAATTTTATGCATTTTAGTTGTTATTTGCCATGTACAGGAGCATTGGAATTAATAGAAGAAATCTTTGATTCCAATCTATGTGCTTGTTATGGTTGTTGGAACCACCTATTAAATGGTATGTTGTAGGCTTGTTTGCAATCTTTGTATGCATTTTTGTTCAATACTATGTGTGTGTGTATGCTCTAGAATTCTATGTTGAATGTTTGAATTCTGGATAAGTGGAGAATGAGTTTCAGTTGTTTCTCTTTATGAGAAATCTTGCAAAGAGTGTAGTGGAGGGTCCACAAGGAGTGCGTCGACCAGGCTCTGAGTTTCATCTCAGAACTCTCAGAGGAGATTCAAATTTTGTCTTTATAGGCAAGAGTGCTAGTAGAGCATAGAGCCGTGCAAGGTGTGCGCAGGCTGGGAGAAGGGAAAAAATTATTTCAAACTCACAAAGGAGTTGATGAATTCTCTATTGCAAAGAGTGCATAGAACCGAAGACCCAAATAAATAGAGGTTATTTGAAAATTTTCCACACGAAGTGTGTGCAGGGACCCTTTTGGAAGCCTTGAGTTCGTAAGCGAAATCCTAGAAGGGATAGAACCTATGAAGTGTTCAAAGGAAGTCAGAGGTCGAAATCATCTCATAGAAGTCCTTGAGAAGTTGAATCGGATGGTGGAATCGCTTCAGGAGGAAGTGTCAAAGTTCCGTGGACCGTTGGATCTGATAGACCAATAGAGGGATTAAGACTGAGAGCCTTTCAACACCCATAAGCTCAGGAGGAGTAGTGACCATTAGATCCAGATCAACGAGGACTGTTGATCTCGTAGGTGAATTAGCCATATCGGGGATCGGGAAGTGGAGTAGTTCAAGGTTGGACTCGAGAGTTGCGAACTCCCAGGTTGCAAAATCCTGATGCAACCAGGACCGTTGGATCAAGGGAGGCACACAGCCGTAGATCTCGTTGAGGGTATGATTTCAGAATCAAGGATCCATAGAATAAGAGGAATGACTATTCGCTATTCTCTCAAGTTGCGAAAGCCAAATACTCGTGTGAACAGGTGGCGAGGACCTACCCCATAAGTAGAGTAAAGAGAATGAGACAAGTGGAATGTACACATTGCTTTGGTAGAGTCCACATAGTGTTTACTTATCGGGTTTCATGGATTCGCAAGGGAAGAGCACGAGAGGTTGGTGCTCCAAATTTGGGAAGTCATGAGTTGCGAAAGGTGCTTGCGTTAAGGCTTAGCTGTGGTCATATTGGAAAAAGGGGATAAAGAGGGGGCTTACACCTTAAGCCCATTCACAATTTCATTTTTTGGCTATTACCAAGGGTTGCAATACTGTATTAAAGTGCCCAACCCGGGAGACCTGAAAATATTTTATGGGCTACAACAAGGAGTTCAATTAACCCTTGTTGTGGTTTACAGAAGATCCTGCGCGGATCTCGACCTGAGAGTAGGAGGTCTGCACCAGTTGTGGCATCAGATCCTAGAAAAAATTCTTTGCTTTCTACAACAGAGAGAAAAGAGGAATTTTACAGACATTCCGCCGAGAAGAAGAGAAAGGCCCATACTTGATCCAACAGTGGAAAGAGAAATGCGTGAATTACGTGCTAGACTTGATGCTATGGAGACAACACAGAGGTGAACAATTGATGCTGGGGATATCAGCGAACATGAAAGTGAAAATGAAGCTGGAAACGAAGGAGAAGAAAGCAGTCGAAGATGCTGCAGAAGAACGCCTATTCAGGTCTATTGCAAGGATGGGTGCTAGGGAAAAAATGGAGATTCCAATGTACAGAGGCAACCTAGAAGTTGCGGAGATTCTATATTGAATTAGGGATCTAGACAAATACTTCAGCTATGAGGATGTCGAAGAAGACAAAAAAGTTAAACATGCCATTACCAGACTTAAAGGGCATGCAACACTGTGGTGGGATGAACTGAAGGCTGATAGACATTGCAAGGGCAAGCAAAAAATCAAGGGCTGGGATAGAATGGTTGCAAAAATGAAATCCAAGTTTATACCCAGGGATTATCAAATAAATCTGTTTTGAAGGATGCAAAATTTGAGACAGAAGCTGATGACGGTGAAAGAATACACTGAAGAATTCTACAGGATAAACATCAGAGTAGGTCATTAGGAAAGAAATGATGAGAAAGCTGCCAGGTATATGAATGGTCTACGATATGGCATTCAGGACGAGATGAGCATGATGACCATCTGAATTGTAGAAGATGCTTATCAGATGGCTCTAAAAGCTGAAGAGAAGATGAACCAAAAGCAAGGTCAAACAGGCTGAGGTAGAAGTCAAAGAAGAGGCAAGACAATTGCCTAGGACATAACTCAGAAGCCTAAAGAAGAGGGGAAGAAACCTCAAACTCAATCTTAGAGAGGAGGAATATCATAGAGGAGGCAGTATGCTGACCAAAATATTTTTCCTTGAGCTAGAGGAAGAGGAAGAGCCAGAGGAGGTGAAGTGAAATGCTTTGTCTATGGAAAAATCAAACATAAATCCTATGAGTGTCCAGATAGGAATAAATATGGTGGTGAAAATCACATTGCTAAAGCTTAAGGACGAAATGTTGAGGCAGAGGACACTGAGGGTGAAAGATCTTTGATGATGCAAAAAGTTCTCTTGAAACCGAAGAAGGAGACAAAGAACCTAGCCCAAAGAAACAGTCTGTTTAAGACTGCTTGCAAAACCAAATACAGGGTATGCAAGGTCATAGTAGACAACGGTAGCACATATAATCTCATATCTACGGAAATGGTAGAAAAGATGGAGCCGGAAACTGTTGTGCATCCAAGCCCATACAAAGTTTCGTGGCTACAAAAAGGACATCAGGTAAATGTCACTAAACAATGTTTAGTTGAATTTAAAATAGGAGGATATAATGATGAGGTATTATGTGATGTCATTCCCATAGATGTTTGTCATCTATTGTTGGGTAGATTGTGGCAATATGACATAAATGTGGTGCATGATGGGAGAAAGAACACGTACACTCTGGAGAAAAATGGTAGGACACACATGTTGCTGCCAATTAAAGATAAAGAGGTGAAAATAGAGATGAGAAACACTATACTTCTCATGAGTGGGAAGGAAATTCATAAGGAAGTCGAAAATAAGGAAGACACATAATTCATTTTGGTTAGGAAGCCCATAATTGTTTTGAAAAACACTAGGATAGATGATTTACCGGAAGAAATCCAGGAGTTGCTGGAAGAATTTGTTGACATAGTAGTGGATGAACTACCTTGTTCGTTGCCACCTATCAGGAGTATAAGTTGTCACATTGATCTTATACCTGGATCCAGTTTTCCAAACAAAGAAGCTTATAGGTTGATGCCGTAGTAGAATGAAGAAGTTAAGAGACAGGTCCAGGACTTAATGGACAAAGGATTGATTCAGGAGAGCTTGAGTCCATGCACTGTTCCTACAGTGCTCATCCCAAAGAAAGATGGAGGTTGGAGAATGTGTACAGACTCAAGGGAAATCAACAAAATTACCATCAGGTACAGGTTCCCATTGCCAAGGATGGATGACTTGATGGATTGCTTGAGTGGAGCAATTTGTTTTTCAAAGATTGATTTGAAAAGTGGATATCATAATATTAGAATGAGAGAAGGTGATGAATGGAAGACAACATTCAAGACGAATGAAGGGTTGTATGAATGGATTGCCATGCCATTTGGCTTGACGAATGCGCCTGGTACTTTCATGAGGTTGATGAATGAAGTCCTAGAGGATTTCATTGGGAAATTTGTCATTGTATATCTTGATGATATATTAATTTTTAGCAAAATTGAAGCAGGACACTTGAAGCATTTAACTGTCGTGATGAGGAGATTGCAACAAGAGAAATTTCTAATCAACATGAGTAAATCATCATTTAGGAGGACATAACTCATTTATTTGGGTTTTGTTATCTCTGCAAATGAATTGAAAATGGATCTGAAAAAGATAAAGGCGATTAAGGATTGGCCATCGTTGAAGAGCGTGTTTGAAGTTCGAAGCTTCCATGGTTTGGCTAGCTTCTACAGGAAATTCATCCAAAACTTCAGTGGAATTAGTGCACCGATGATGGATACGATGAAGAAAAGACATAAATCTTTTCACTAGATGGAGGAAGTGGAGAAGAGCTTCAACCTGCTGAAGAAGAAGATCATTGAGCAACCAATTCTGGTTTTACTAGATTTCAGCAAGAAATTCCAGGTCAGGTGTGACACGAGTGGATTTGCCATTGGAGTGGTATTGAGCCAAGACAATAGGCTGGTCATGTATTTCAGTGAAAAACTGAATGAAGCAAAGATTAAGTACTCCATGTATGAAAAAGAATTCTACGCAGTCATACAAGCATTGAAGAAATGGAGGCACTATTTGGTTCCAAAAGAGTTCGTTTTGTACAATGATAATCACGCTTTGCAATTTGTGACTCGATAGGAGAATTTGAACCAAAAACATGCTAAATGGGTTGAATACATGCAAAATTTTACTTTTTTGATTAAGCATATTTCTGGAACTGCTAACAAAGTTGCTGACGCTTTGAGCAGGAAATGTTTGCTTATGCAGGAATTTAGAGTTAAGACTTTGGGTTTTGATAACCTCAAAGAAATGTACAGGGATGATCTAGATTTCAAAGAGGCATATGAGGCATATGAGAATCCAATTCTTAGGGAAAAAATCCAATGGACATAGTACATGATCTAGGATGGACTATTGTTCAGGGGAAATTAGCTATGTATTCCGAAATGCTCCATGAGGGAGAATTTGCTGAAGGAAAAGAACAACGAAGGATTGGCCGGACACTTCGGTCATGAAAAAACGTTCTCAAATTTGAATGGCTCATACTATTGGCCAGGGATGAGGATAGATGTGAACAAATTTGTGGACAGGTGCAAAATTTGTCAGCACACGAAGGGAAAAAGGCAGAACGCAGGGTTATATCAGCCATTACCCATACTCGAAAGGCCGTGGGATGCAATGAGCATGGGTTTCATATTAGGACTACCAAGGATACATAGGGGATATGATTCAATATTTTTAGTGGTAGATCGATTTTCAAAGATGACACATTTCATACCATGCCAGAAAACCAGTGACACAACTCATATTGCAAACCTTTTTTTCAAGGAAGTCGTCAAACTTCACAGCTTGCCAAGGAGTATCATTTCTGATCGAGACACCAATTTCGTATGACATTTTTGGAGGACCTTATGGAATAAGTGGGGACACATTTGTCTTTTAGCTCGATGTATCATCCTCAGACGGATAGATAGACAGAGGTCGTGAACATGATCTTGGGAGATTTATTAAGGAGCTTAGTGATTGAACACCACAGTCAATGGGATCACATTCTGCCACAGGCGGAATTCACTTACAATGATTCACTCAATAGAAGCAGAGGGCATATTCCATTCCAAATTGTATATGGGATGCAGCCAAGGGGAGTCTTTGAATTGAAAGATTCATAACAAGCTGAATTCAAGAGTGCTAGTGCAGAGGAATTTGCGGAAAGAATGAAGGAGCTTCACAACATAATCAAGGAGCGATTGCAGAATTCAAGTCAAGAGTACAAGCATAGAGTAGATCAACACAGGAGAGAAATTCAATTTGAAGTTGGTTATTTTATTCTTGTGCATTTGAGGAAGGAAAGGTTTCCAAGGGGAGCATACAACAAGCTGAAGATGAAGAAGATTGGACCGTGCAAGGTCATAAGAAAATTTGGGGCAAACACATATGAGATTGAATTACCCAATGGGTTTGGAATCTCACCAATATTAAATGTTGTAGATTTGTACCCTTACAAAGATGAAGAAGCAGGAGCGGAGAGTGAACAAGAAGAAATTCAATGGACGAAACAAATTCCTATAGCTGAAACGCCACAGACGGAAAGCATAATTGACAAGAGGATTAGTAGAAAGACCAGGAGAAAAGAGTATTTTGAATACTTGGTCAAGTGGAAAGGACATCCAATTGAATATGCTAGTTGGGAGGATGAAGCAACGATTCAAAAGCATGGAAAAACAGTGAAGGAACTCATGAACAAGAGTTCATGAAAGTTTTCAAGCGAGGGATTATGATGCAGGAGAATCGTAGAAAGCCAAAGCACGTGCCTAGCGAAAGAGACAACTAGACACGTAGATGCAATTAATTACGTTTTTGTCAAAACATTGTGAATTCAAAAATCTGCAACATTAATGTAATGGACAGGAGGAAAGTGAAGTCACATTTATATCTTGAAGATCCAAATGGATTTTGGAGCGTATGTTCCTATCCCCCGGATGTAATAGGCATTTATGTGTGTTTAATGCAAGTAGGTAGATTTAATTTAATAGATTAGACAGTTTTAGAAGCATAAGAGGGAAAACAGATGATAGACACCCTCACCCTTGTATCATTGTAACATTATTCAGAATTCGTAAGCTGTAGAGCTACAGAGAAGACTAGAGGAGGACAAAGAATTTTATGCATTTTAGTTGTTATTTTCCATGTACAGGAGCAATGGAGTTAATAGAAGAAAGCTTTGATTCCAATCTATATGTTTGCTATGGTTGTTGGAACCACCTATTAAATGGTATGTTGCAGGCTTGTTTTCAATCTATGTATGCATTTTTCTTTAATACTATGTGTGTGTGTATTCTCTAGAATTCTATGTTGAATGTTTGAATTCTAGATAAGTGGAGAATGAGTTTCAGTTGTTTCTCTTTATGAGAACTCCTGCAAATAGTGCAGTGGAGGGTCTGCAAGGAGTGCATCGACCAGGCTCTGAGTTTCATCTCAGAACTCTCAGAGGAGATTCAAATTTTGTCTTTATAGGCAAGAGTGCTAGCAGAGCATAGAGCTATGCAAGGTGTGCATAGGCTGGGAGAAGGGAAAAAATTCTTTCAAACTCACAAAGGAGTTGAAGAATTCTATGTTTCAAAGAGTGCACAGAACCGAAGACCCAAATAACCAGAGGTTATTTGAAAATTTTCCACAAGAAG
Source organism: Picea engelmannii (assembly GCA_009831015.1). Taxonomy (NCBI): domain Eukaryota; kingdom Viridiplantae; phylum Streptophyta; class Pinopsida; order Pinales; family Pinaceae; genus Picea; species Picea engelmannii. The sequence goes on along the minus strand of ML777490.1, from coordinate 162,432 downwards.
TGCGTGCAGGGACCCTTTTGGAAGCCTTGAGTTCATAAGTGAAATCCTAGAAGGGATAGAACCTTTGAAGTGTTCAAAGGGAGGTGGATGTCGAAATCATCTCACAAAAGTCCTTGAGAAGTTGAATCAGACGGTGGAATCGCTTCAGGAGGAAGAGTCGAAGTTTAGTGGACCATTGGATCCAATAGACCAATAGAGGGATTAAGATTGAGAGTCTTTCAACACCCATAAGCTCAGGAGGAGTAGTGACCATTATATCCAGATCAATGAGGACCGTTGATCTCGTAGGTGAATTCGCCATATCAGGGATCAAGAAGTGGAGTAGTTCAAGGTTGGACTCGAGAGTTGCGAACTCCCAGGTTTTGAAATCCTGATACAACTAGGACCATTGGATCGAGGGAGGAACACAGCCATAGATCTCGTCAAGGGTACGATTTCAAAATCAGGGATCCATAGAAGAAGAGGAATGACTGTTCACTATTCTCTCAAGTTGCGAAATCCAAAGACTCGTGCAAACAAGTTGTGAGGACCTACCCCATAAGTAGAGTAAAGCGGAGGAGACAAGTGGCGTGTACGTGTCACTTTGGCAGAGTCCACATAGTGTTGACTTATCAAGTTTCGGGGATTCGCAAGGGAAGAGCACGAGAGGTTGGTGCTCCAAATTCTCAAAGTCGCGAGTTGCGAAAGGTGCTTGCATTAAGACTTGACTGTGGTCATATTGGAAAATGGGGCTGAAGAGGGGGCTTACACCTTAAGCCCATTCACAATTTCTCATTTCGGCTACTGCCAAGTGCTGCGACATTGTATTAAAGTGCCCAACCCATGAGACCCAAAAATCCTTTGCGGGCTACAACAAGGAGTTCAGTTAACCCTTGTCGTGGTTTAGAGAAGATCCTACGCAGATATCGGCCTAAGGGCAGGAGGTCTGCACCAAATTTCATGGACCATAAAAGATAATCATGGAACCAGAATTGGATTCTGGGCACCTGAGATTGTACAAGATGGAAGAGAAGACACATGTAGCATAGAGGAATAAAAATGAGAAAACATTCTAAACTTCTGCATACCATAACTATCATCCCAGGGCCTAGATAAAGGAGACATTTTGAGAGATAGCTAAAAAATAAGGTATGGATATACCCATTTGGACTCCTAGTAAAATTCAAAAGGAGTTGGTGTGGAGATTCTCAAACATGGATAAATTTATAAGTTTGGGAAAAGTGTAAAAGAACAAAGTTGTCATTTCCAAATTGCTGCAGATTTTGAGTAAAGCATTAGATAAACAATTTGAGAGTTGCTATGAGCTCACTATCATCAATGTCATCCATGTTTCATACATAATTAGTTCCTAACAAATTTTCTTCTACATGTGACATAAGTTGGCCTATGAAAATTGTTTGAACCAATGAAATGGGGGAAAAATGGGTGAATTGTTGATTTCAGAAAGCCATAAATTTGATCTCATAAATCAGATTGAGGCATGCATATGGTCATTCAAAAGGTAATCCATAAGAAAATATGACAAATATATTGAGTTCTCCAAGGAATCAATGATATGGATGTTTCATAAAGTTGCAGGAAAAGTGGAGATAGGTTCCATGAACCATGCAACTATTTAAAGTGGAAGTTTTCCAAATAATGTTGATTTTGGAGAAACATTTCTAGATGATAGAGGTGCATGCAAAAGGTGAGTATTGGGTCATAAAGAGTATTGAAACTCATGATATTTCCTATGTAGAGGTATAAAGGCACATTTGAAGTGCATTAGGTTAGAAAATAAAAGGGGGTTGAAATTTAATCACAAGATATTATTATCAGGGAGATTAGAGGTCCTGAGTGGATATTGTGTAGCTTTGTTGCATATTATAATTCCAGGGTCCAATGGACATGGAAAAAGGGATGTAATTATAGAGTTTTATGGGATAATAAAGGGTTGGTAGAAGGAAGTGCAGAGCTATAGAGCAGGAAATGGAAGTGGATAAAGGAGATTAATATGAGTAGAGACAAATTAGTATTAAGATCCTATAGAGTCTGAATGGCTTGCAAGGGATAATCAACAAAGTTTATCACATAAAACATGAAGTCTATAGGTGAAAAATGTCATCAATGGGCAATAAAAGGTAAGGTAAGACTTCATATAGATGGAGGTGTAAATGTAATGATGGATGAAGATCTTGCAACAAAAGAAAAGAAAGGAACTCAGAAGTGGTGAGTAAGTCATGGGATACGTGAGTCATATTGAAAGGAACTCAAAGGTGGTGGGCAAGTCATGGGACGTGTGAGTCATATTTAAGAGAAGGCATAGGAACGCTTGAAAAATAATTTCCTAGCAAGGAATTAGCCTCTTTTGTCTAAAAATATATAGAGTAAGAAGGTCACTTATGTTATTAGAGTGCGCAATGGAAGTAGGGTACATGTACAATGAATTCAAGGGAGCATATTGGTCCTTAGTGGATAATAGAGGGATTCACAAGAAATTACTCAATGGAGTAAAGAAAAGTGTTCAAAAAAAATAGAGAGAAAGGCAATGGACAACTAGAGATAATGGAAATTTATGCCATAATTCTAATGGGTCAAATGGTTTGAAAATACTCTAGTATCAATGTGATGGAATGCTATAAAGTACATCATCCCAAGGTGTTGGAAGGGTATAGAAAGGTAAAAATTGGGATTGATTGCCTAAGTGGAAGCAATTGCCAATAGGGGATATTCGTTGGAAATGCAAAATGACCAAGTGGGACTTGGCTAGAAAAGGTTAAGAATAGGAGACAATGGTGTATATATGAGCATAATGAAAATGAACATGGTTGTAGGGATCTAGACAAATTCAAGGAAAACTACATGAAGCACAAGAAACTAAAAATGATATGCACTAGAGTCCATAATAGAAGTGATGCATGATGCATACAATAAAGATATAATGCACGTGGATGATAGATTGAATGCTTAATGCATATTTATGTGCATTTTCACATGTGGACATGCCTAAACATGCTTGTGGAATTCTTGTAGAATGAGAGTAGTTTGTTGTTATATGTGAAATAATGATGCCAGGATATTTAAATATCACTAATAAGGGATTATGTATCCAAGAAAAATGTTATAGCAGGGATGAAAATGATGTTGATGATGCTATTGCTGTATATGAAATCCATCCATATGAAGACAAATGATGATGGTAAATGTTGATGAAGGGATCATATGAGCTTCTACAAAAAAAAAATATCAGTTGATCAAGTAACATAAAATGATCTGACAACAACCATGTAGGTATACATGTGGTTGCTTATGATGCATAAATGATGAAGGGAATTGAGTTAATAATTCTCTTTGTTATTAGATATTCTTGCAGGGGGGTGTTTTCCCTTAGGAGTTGGCTTTTGGATGACCAAATGTGAGAAAAGGGGTTTAAAAACCCATCATATGAATTTTATCCAAAGGCGGGGGACAAGTGGCAACAAATCAACATTTCGCTGACCTGCGGAGTAGAAAATTCAAAGGGCAGAGTCATGAGGACTCGTGAAATGTGAAGTCACGAAGCAATTTGGGCCATCCATTACAAAAGGACACGTGGTGCAGGATCATCATGGAAAAATTCGTTTAAGAAAAGCTCAAGTGAGAAATGCCGATAGCCGAGGTCTCAAAATACTGATAGCCAAGGTCCCAAAATGATGATGGTCTGAGGTTCTGATGGTCTGAGATCTCAAAATGCCGATAGTCATTTGGGCCATCCGATCAAAGGATACATGTGGCACATGATCCAAGAGATTGCGATTTTGCGACTCAGAGGTTTGAGCATGGAGCACAACATGAGTTCGTGAAACGTGAAATCGCAACACACTTAAGAGTTGGGCCCATGATCACAACCTGAGGTTATATAGAAAGTGGGGCCACAAAGAAGAGTAAGTTCTTGTTTATCGGCTGGTGACTGGGGTTTCCAGGATGCAATTGTAGCCATCGGATGCATAGCATATTCGACCATCAATCTGAAAGAGGCCATTTCGTGAGTTCGATCATCGAGATATTGGGAATCAAGTGGAGTGAAAACTCCCAAAATGAAAAATCTCAAAATTTCATGGGGATTAAGTGATGGGTCATGGACCAAGGTCATATGCAGGTAGAGGTGCAGAGTTTGCATGAGTTACGCTTAGGTCCAAAATGCCGATGTTTCTGTAGGAGGAGTTTCCACGTCTTCCAGGTGCCAAATCGACTCGACCTCGACCTGATCCCGACGAAGCAGTTAATGAAAGTGAGGGAGGTGGTTGAAACCTAGCCTCACTCCATAAATGGAAATCATGGAGGAGCTGGCCATGGAAATAGAACTGTTAGCCCATAGTACCCTTGCGAGTGGTTTTTCTTGCAAGCCCATATTGATATGAGCTTGTGTCTGAAAGAAGAAGATGTAGATGTCTAGCCTTGAACACAACGCCATGGAAGGTTGAGTGTGCCTCTACTATTGTTTACAAATTTTTTGAGTATATGTAAGGAGTTTTGTTATTTTTGTAAGTGTCGATGGTAGAGCAAAGCTCCCGTATTGTAAAGTTTTAAATGAATCTTCTGGTTCTTTGGTTATGCGTTGTAGTCTGAGATTTCTTGTTTAATGACAGTCATCTTTATTTCCCCCTCTTGTTTCCCTCTGATAATGAAAGAGTTCATGAGTGAATGATTCACCTGAATTATTATGATTGTATTATGATGAATTTTTGATCATAGTGTTTTTATAATTTCTTTCATATTCTTTGAGATTTGAATTCAAGAAGATCTTGTGTTTGAGTTTTTCCTCTTTGGGATGTTGGAAGACCTGATGTATGCGACATATCTCTACACTCTCCTCACCAAATTATTCCCTCTACTCACCTTGAATCCAACTTACTAATTGAAGTTGATTCCATAGATCAAATTTCTTATGCATGCTAGTCCAGTTTTTTGAGTTAAAACAATATCATCTCGAGTCTGCGCCCATTTGACCTCTTTAAAATCCAACCCGTGACATAAAACTTTGATGGGTACTGGGCTTATCTTCGATGTGATACAGAGGTGAATTCTAGTACTAACATTTCTGGTGCTGCTACCAGGGACGAATTGAAGATTTTCCCTGGGTATAACGACAACAAACTTCTGATTCTGAAGGTGCATCGGAAATTAGAACCTTTGAAGATTGCGCTTGCACCTGACGACTCCACTATCTCAAATATACTATTTTAGTGTGTCTGATTTTGGATACACCTAGTAGCCCTTAGGAGAACACAACTATTAGATCTGGTCTTTGATGGTGAACAAAGACCAGACACACTCATCTTACCTATCATTCACCTGACGACTCCATGGTTGGAGGATCGATTGGTGACTCCACTGATTCAAAATGGACAAGATCCTGGCTCAGAGGTTTGCTTCTTTTAATTTTTCTATTTTTCCTGGTTTACCTATGTTGTCCCTACTATGGATGAATGAGGTGAGTATTTACCCATATTTAGAGAACATAAAGAGGACAACCCTGCTCGACATCTTCATGAGTTTCATGAACTCATGCATCAGTGGGAGATGCATCATGAGGATGTTTTAATGAATATGTTCATGTTCTCATTGAACAAGGATTCCCATGAGTGATATCAATCCTTCCCCCCTGCTAGCATCTCCTCCCTGAAACAGTTTCATGCAACCTTTAATAAGCATTGTCAATGGTATTATTCCTATGAGTTAATCTGTCATAATTGTTGTGAGGAATGTGAAGGCCATGATCAAGATATGGCTATGTCTAATGAAGAATGTGAGGATGAGGACCATGAGGAATATGAAGATGCTTTGGGAGAAGTAATGGAAATGGTAAAATCTCTCTCTGCCAAATTAGAAAGGTTGGAATCTGAAGAAAGTGCAAAGGATTTTCCAATCCTTGAGGAAGATGTTCTTGGAAACTCTACTGAGGATGATGATGAATATTTCATAGCTGTAGAGGCATTAGTTTCTTCCCCTGATGAGCCTGCTATCTCAGATTTAAAGGAAGAAGCCAATGTGGAAGAGGATTGTTCTCTTTTTCTTCACGATATTTCCCATGATGTGTTTACATTTGGAATTGAAAAGAAGGATCAAGAGATCATTCCATTTTTGCAAGATGGAGGAGTTTTGTGCTCACCCAACTTTGATGATTATTTTGATGAAGAGAAGCAGATCCCTACATCACTTTTTGATAGCATGGGGAGAAACCAACTTGTATATGATAGATAGGAATCAGATCCTGAGCTAGATATGTAGGATTTCCAAGAACATACGACAAAGCCTTATCCTCTATTCATTAAAGAAAATTACCATGAGGAAATCAACCATCATGAGTAGCATGATGAAGAGAAGAGATTTCCCACAGGTATTTTTTATGATAATTATGAATCTGACCCTTGGGAGAGCCAAGAAGAAGAACCAGAAGAACCAAAAGAGCAACATGAGGAGCAGTTTATCTCATGTGCAGAGCCTATTAGTGAGCAACCCTCATCTGAGGTCAGTTAACCTGCATCAGATTCTCATCCACCCACGCCTACCAGATATATTCAACTGTGTGTGAGAAGATGTGTAGCAGATCAAGCTGTCTGTTACAATTTTTTTTGAGTTTTCCACTCATCCTATGAGCCTGTGAAGGAATACATGGAGTTGTATTTCCTTCATGCCTTGGAGCCACCTAGCATTTTCTCAACTTCAGCCTTTGGAGGAAATCTACAGGATGTAACCATTCTGCTGTCATGGTTGCATTCTCTGATATCAATCATCGATAGAGTGGAGGAGCTTCTAGTTAGGAAGTTACTTGAATGGCTATGGTGGAAGTTTTCTTTCACCTAACACTGTGTAAAAATCAATTAGTTTAGGAATGTATATAAATAAGATCCTTGGAGCACGTGTGTTTATTTTGTTTTTACTTATCAGATTTTATTCCTTAGCAGGGTGTTTCTGAGCTTGACTCCATAGCCCAACAGAAGGCGACTAAAACTACAAAAGGAGATCTTAGAGCCTCGTAGGGAGGACTCTATCCTCTATGGAGCATAATGTTATCACATATTATTGCAGGGGGGTGTTTTACCTTAGGAGTTGTCCATTGGATGAAAAAATGAAAGAAAATGGGTTTAAAAACCCACCATATGTATTTTATCCAAAGGAGGGGTACAGGTGGCAACAGATCAACATTTCACTAACTTGCAAAGCGAAAAATTCGAAGGGCAGAGTCACGAGGACTCACGAAATGCGAAGTCATGAAGCGATCTAGGATGTCTGTTACAAAAGGACACATGGCACAGGATCATCATGGAGAAAGTCATTTAATAAAATATCAAGTGAGAAATGTCGATAGCTAAGGTACCAAAATACCGATAGCTGAGTTCCCGAAATATAGATAGCCGAGGTCTCGAAATCCTGATGGTTTGAGGTCCCAATGGTCCAAGATCCCGAAATGACGATATTCATTTGGGCTGTTTGATCAAAGGGGACATGTGGCACCTGATCCAAGAGATCATGATTTCGTGACTCAGAGGTTTGATCATGGAGCACAACACAAGTTCACGAAATGCAAAATTGTGACACGCCTGAGAGTTTGGCCCACGATCACAACCCAAGGTCATATAGAAAACATGTCCACAAAGAAGAGAAAGTTCTTATTTATTAGCTGGTGATTGGGGTTTCCAGGATGCAATCGTGGCTGTCAGATGCATAGCAGATCTGACTGTCAATCTAAAAGAGGCCATTTCCCGAGTTCAAGCATCGAGATATTGGGAATCAAGTGCAGTGAAAACTCCCAAAATGTGAAATCCAAAAATTTAATGGGGGATAAGCGCTAGGTCATGGCCCAAGGTCATATGCAGGTAGAGGTGCAGAGTTCACGTGAGTTATGCCCAGGCCCAAAACATCAATGTTTCCGCAGGAGGAGTTGCCACGTCTTCCAGGTGCCAAATCGACTCGGCCTCGTCTTGATCCTAATGAAGAAGTTAATGAAAGTGGGGGAGGTGGTTGAAACATCACCTCACCCCATAAATGGAAAGCATGGAGGAGATTACCATGGAAATAGGGCTGTCAGCCTATGGTACTACTGCGAGTGGTTTTTCTTGCAAGCCCATACTGATCCGATCTTGCATATGACAGAAGAAGATGCAGATGTCCAACCTTGAACCCAACTCCATGGAAGCTCGAGCATGCCTTTGATGTTGTTTGCAAATTTTTTGAGTATATGTATGGATTTTTGTTATTTTTGTAAGTGTCGATGGTAGAGAAAAACTCCCATATTGTAAATTTTTAAATGAAGCTTCTGGTTCTCTGGTTATGCATTGTAGTATGAGATTTCTTGTTTAATGAAAATCAACTTTCTTTCCCCTTCTTGTTTCCCTTTAATACTGAAAGAGTTCATGAGTGACTGATTCACATGAATTATTATGATTGTATTATGATGAATGTTTGATCACAGTGTTGTTATAATTCCTTTCAGATTCTTTGAGATTTGAATTCAAGAAGATCTTGTGTTTGAGTTTTTCCTCTTTGGGTTGCTGGAAGACTTGATGTCCATGGTAGATCTCTACACTCTCCTCACCAAATTCTTCCCTCTACTCACCCTAACTCCAACTTACTGACTGAATTTGATTCCAAACCTCAAATTTCTTATGCATGCTAGTCCAGTTTTCCGAGTTAAAACAATATCATATCGAGTCTGCACCCATTTGACCTCTTTAAAAACCAACCCATGACATAAAACTCCGATGGGTACTGGGCTTAACTTCGATGCAATCTAGAGGTGACTTTTGGTGATAACACCCTTAGTTAAGATAAAGTAATTGAATTGATATATAAATCTCGAGGGACTTACATATACAAATGTTTTTTAATGCTCATTTATGAGAAATTTAATTGCATGTCATGTTATGTTTGTTATGAAATAATAACCAAGTCAAGTCAGGAGACATATTCATGCTATAAAAATGAATTCCAATAGAGATAGCCATGTGTGAGGCCATGTTGTGGTTTGATATGGAAGGGATTTATGCCATACAAGTGCTTAATGGTCTCCCCCCGTATGATCAGTGTTTGGAATGCAACCTCGTTGCCGACATTGAATAACACTAACAAATCATATTCTTAGTGTTGTGTATGGGTTGAAGAGGAAGGTATCCAAATAATAAAAAATGTGATGGGGAATATTTTGGATGATGTTTTGAGGGATTGGCTAGACCTTCCAACTCACCATGGAGGAGTACATGACATGGATATGTGGTATTCTGGAGTCAATGCAAGGATGCATTTTGTAGATGTGGCCATGGGTATTGGCACACAGATTTATTGGTATTGTTTGATTGCAGTATGAAAAAAATGGTATGATAGATAATGCATGTACAAGGAATGATGGTTTCATTCCATTTAACATGAATAATAGTTGGAAGTGATTGGATTTTTAGAGTAATATAATTCTGAAATCACTTCATTGACTGATTGCAAATGCTACAATGAGATGATAAAGTGTATGGATACTAGAAATTTGTTAGTTGAATGAAAGTTGATAAAATTGCAAGAAAAATGATCTTGGATATGGAAATAGTGTAAGCCAATAAGGAATATCGATGCTTGCTACTACAAGAACCAAACATTTTGAGAAGAAATATAATGCTTGGGAAACTTGATTTCCTATATGAAACATATTTGGAAAATTAATAAATAAATTGCTATGATAATATCTCATGATGAATGTATGCATGTGATATAGATGAGATGATGGCTATTGAATCCAAAAAACTTGGGAAGAAGGATATTTTTAGGACATTGGAACTCCATGATTACCACAATTACAATTTACCAATGGAAGTTTGGTAGTGAGTTGGTGCTCTCCTTGCACAAGAACACCTTGGAAAATGATGGACCACTTGAGGGACTATGTAGCAGTGAAGGGGATGCTTGAGCCTGGAGGGAAAGGATGGAGAGGAAGAGGAAACTAAATAGTGCATATGGCATGGTGGCTAAAATCATGAGGGTGTGTTAGGAAAGAACAATGAGTTAAATTCTTTTCCATGGTAGCTTTGTCAAGCACATGAAAACCATGGTGATAAGCATTGAATTATGATTGAAAACTTAATTTTGAACAATGCTTGCATTGCAGAGTTGGGAAATCTTGCAAATGATATAATTTCTATTTGAAAATAAATATTAAATGTATGTTTCTTGGTGGTTGTTATAGGGACAACAGAAAAAAAATAAAAAAAAATAACACCAAGAGGTGATGTATTCCAAAGGAAAAAGGAATGAAATAACAACTACAACTAAAAGGAAGCAACACTATATAGAGAATAGAAGAGAAGATAAAATTCCAGTGGACTTGTTGCAAATTGAGGTAAGTAATGTGGAGCTGAAGATGTAATGCAGGAAGCACATTTGCAACTATTTGAAAGTTTGAAGATTCCATTATCACAACTAAAATTACTAGAGCCACAACTCTGATACTCCTGGCTGACCCTGTGTTGGAACCCTGGAGGGAAGTGGTATGACCTAAGGGACTACGATGCATTGAAGGGGGTACACTTCCTTGGGTTTTGCAGGTAGTGGGGAAGAGAGTTTGTTGGTTGAAATTACTATGGGAATCAAAAAAATTGTGAAATTTGTTGCAACTAGGATTCCTCGAAGTCACATATCTGATACTTCCTAGCTAGTTATGCATTGGAGCATGGAGGGGAGTGGTACAACCCAAGGGATTGCAGAGCAGAGACGGGGGTACACTACCTTGGTTTGTGTAGATTGAGTAGAAAGAGAGATTGTTGGTTGGAAATGTTTCCAAAATTATAAATTATAAAATCCTTATGTATGGATTTTGGGGTCAGAGTGCCTATGTATCAATGGTTTTTGGGTCGAACTGCCTATATATATATATATATATATATATATATATATATATATATATATATATATATATATAT
>ML777490.1:103644-136621 GCA_009831015.1 Picea engelmannii | reverse complement strand
ATTTTCATTTTGAATCATCTTGTACTTGAACATTTAAGTGGGGTAAAAGGAGGTTGCCCCCTCGAAGAGGCTTATTATCTGAAATTCTCTCTTTTTCAAGGCGTTGAGTACTTTTCCTGAGGTTTTTCTATGTTATATTGATGTTTGGTTCTTAACAGATTGAGGTGCCGTAAAAGCCCAACTAGGGGTTTTTGGACGTGATGGATCCATTGGTGTTGTTTTCAAGGCCATTTGAAGACTTCTTCTACAAGTTTTTCACCATTGAAGTTTCAGCAAGCTCCAGGGAGTTTGAAGCCCTCATTGATGGAGGACATGGTTTGGTGAGCCTATGTTTGTTTTCTGTGATTGAATAATCATTTTTGGCTAATTGATATGCTTTGAACACCTTGGGACAGGTTTCAAAGGCTGTTGAGGACTTTTACAAGTTTTTTTTCCAAAGAGAAGCTCAGGGAAGCTTATGGCCACATGTAGAAGAGGCCATGCCCAGATGAGCCATGATCCATTTTCAGAGTTCTATTAGTCATTTTTGGGGTTTTTATGTGTTATGATCTCAATGGTATAGTCTGTTTTTCCATTCAAGTTGAGAAGCAGCTTGTAAAATAACTTTTGACAAATTAATCCCAGAGAGCCAAGTCCATTGATGGAGGCTCAAGGAGATGTAGCCCGGAGGGGGGTGAACTCCTTTATCATGTTGTGATTGTTCTGAGTTTGATGGTTTATTTGCTGCAAGTTATGTTGTTGTGTTTTCATTTAAAGCACATATTTAACCATTTAAAAGAACAATTTCTCACACATAAACATTTACAAGAAGATACATAAACTTAACACATAAGTTTATCTTGCATATTTTAACACATGAAGCAAGGTCCTGTAAAGTTTATTTTAATGAAGTAGAGGGTGCTTGCATAGCATAACAAGTCAGCCTTCTATTTTCAGATCAGAATGGTTTCTTGATATTCTTCCCAAGAGCACATCCTTTGTAGATTCCTTCATGTGTAGACTGCAACTATGGTATTCCTTCAACCATCCTTTTGAGAAAGGGTAAATATTGATAGTTAATGTGAGCATACCTTCTGTGCTAAAGCTCATTGGGGTTGACTTCATTATGTACAATAGCTTCTTCATTTTGTTCTAGTAGTCTATACAGATTTCCTTCATGACTTCCAATAACCCTAGCATTCTCTATGCTGGAGTCTTTATGCCATGATAACACTTTTCCATCCACGAAAGCTATTCTGTTTCCTTTGTCTTCTAGGAAAGATATCGATACAAGATTCTTTTCTAAACTAGGTACATATAAAACATTGCTTAAGTGAACATAGTTACTCGTTTTCATTTTGATGGAGGCTTGTCCAAATCGTTCCATGGGGTAAGTGGTTTTGTCTCCAAGCTCTACCTTGTATGAGGTCTTCTTCTCATTTAGATTTGAGATTCTGTCTTGATCTCCTATCATGTGCCTAGAAGATCCACTATCGATTATCCACATGTCATATTCAATCGTTCTGGTAAGTGCTGAGTAGTGTAAAAGACTGATCGTTTCACTCATGTATTCAGTTGATTGGTAACTGGTCATGCCTTGATCCAAAACTTCAACTTCATCATTTCTATCTTCTAAGAGAGCCAAGAGGTGCACTGAGTTAGGGCACATCTGAATATCTTATTTTTGAGCGAGATGCTCCATCGCCATGTTCCGGATATGAGATTAGGGTTTCTGCAACTGCTTCTGCTATTAACCCTAGTGATAGTGTCTTTGGAAGCTACTCTTGCTAGTAACCCTAGAGACAGTTCCTCACCGAGTTGAATATCCTAGCGGCTATGCTTCCTTCTAACGTTTAGACTGAATGAAGGAGGTGTGGGCCCATAACTTGTTAGAATATGAAAGATTATGCTCGTTTTACCATTGACAATACCCTTGTCACCCAACCATAGGCCGAAGCCACCCTTCGAGCACCTTAACCTTGATAGAGAAGAATACTGGTAGCAATCAATAGCCAAGCAAGGATAATGCACCAGGCAAGAAAAGTAGCCAAAGCTTATCAGATAGTCCCACCCAGAAACTGACACAACACTCTTCCCTAGAAACTTGCACACAAAACTGCCAACTGTAGTGTGCACAATTGGCTTTCTGCAATTATGAGAATGTTTCAAATGAGAGGCTGACGCCTTGTATTTATAGTGGTTTTGGCAGACTTATTGGGGCCGACTTCTCCTTCTGGGTACTAATTAATTCATATTGATTATATTTCTGCAGCCGACATCTCGTCTAGGGTTTCCTTTACTTCTTTGATTCCTTCCGGAATATTCTAATCTCGTTATAGGTCACAATAGAGGTTCATACCTCCCAAAGCTACCCTAACAAAAAAATTATAGAAAAAATTACCGCAGAAGTCGCAGTTGAATTTTGACAAGGCATAATTGATCTAAAACAAGATCTTAAAGATGATATTTTTACAGAGGTCAGGATTGAACCACAACGAGACATAGTAAACTTAAAACAAGAGATAATAAGTGAATTGAAGAAAATCATTTTTGTTAAAACACAAGATCAGGAAATAAAGCATAATGATATTTTAAATCTTATTAAAAGCCAAGGACATCAACAAACCACCCAACCACAACCAAGTGCTTCAAGCACATTTAACACACCACCACCACCACCATCCCCCTACAATTCAATACAAGATCCCCAATCGATAGCACAGTATCAACCCTTAATGATATATCCTCCCAAAGCCAAAATAGAACTCTCAAAATACATTGGAGGTGATAACCAATGTGTGGTGTGGTTTAACAAGACTGAATAATATTTCCATATATATAATGTTACAATAGACGAAGAAAAGGTTAAATATGCACCCATGTAACTCGAAGGTAGTGTGTACAATTGGTACCTATGGTAGAAGGAAAGAACTCAGTTATACAAATGGAATTCCTTCAAAAATAATTTTTTTAAAAGATTCTAGGGAATCTCTGAAAATGATTTTTTCTCAAAACTCACTAGGTTATAACAAAAAGGAAGCATAGATGAATTTACACATCAATGGGAAGCCCTTGCTACATGATTGTTTGGACTATATGATAATCGATTAATCAAGTCTTATGTAGCTGGTATCAAACCACATATCCAAGATGAGTTAAAATTGCACGAGGTTAAAATTGTTGAAATAGGAAGACACAAGGAAAAGGTGGAAAAAGACAAACTGGATGGCCAATAAAGATTCGACAAGGTTTACTTAAGAAGGAACATATGTCAGACTACAAATATGGAAAATGACAAGTATATACCACCAAACCTACGAGAGGATAAAATAAGAAGTTTGGATGCCCAAAGAATAAAATAAGGCAAATGTAAACGTTGCAGAGAGAAATGGGACCTAAGACATATGTGCCGCATAGACGATAACTCAAAAAAATTATATACATGTGAAGTATGAAAAGATGATGAATCAAATTCACAAGAATCAAAAAGTGAAGAAGTCAAGAACCCCCAAAATATCACATCATACCTCTAAGGCAACAACACACCAAGGATATCGCTCGCAACCATCACAAGAATTATCCAACCACAAATTCTTAAATTAAAAGGACATATAAAAATCGATAATGTCACACTACTAATCGACATAGGAAGTACCCACAATTTTTTCGACATCAATATTGCAAGAAAACTCAAATTGTTTGTATATATAGTTCCAAACATGAAGGTAACGGTTGCAGATGGAAACAAAATTGAGAATGTAGGAAAATGCCATAAGGTGAAACTCCAAATACAAGATTTCAATTTGGAATAAGAGCTCTACACCGTACTCCTGAGAGGAGTAAATGTGGTTTTAGGAGTCCAATGGTTACAAACACTAGGAACCTACTCTACCAGTCACCAAAATCGTTTCATCAAATTCAAATGGCAATGACAAAGGTATACATTATATGGATTTCAACCTCACCAAACACAAGTTGTATAATCTCAACAGATGGAAAAGATGATTCAAAAGGGAGAAACTTCCTATTTCATCCAATGCCATCAGATGGGGGTGCAAGAATAAGAACATGATAACTATATATCTCTAGAAATCCAAGAACTAGTTAAAAAACACAAGAAGGTATTTCAAGACCTCTCCATGAAGTTACCACCACAAAGAAGAATTGAACATGTAATAGAAGTTAAACCAGGATTAAGTCTAATCAAGGTTAGACCATATAGATACCCTCGTAATCATAAAATAAAAATATAAAGGTTAGTCCAAGATCTGTTAAAATGTGGTGTTATCACATAAAGAAGAAGTCCATATGCAACTCCCATGGTGTTTGTACGAAATAAGGATGGTTATTTCAGGTTATGCATAGATTACTGAGGATTAAACAAGATAACAATCAAGAAAAAATTTCCCATCCCATTTATCGATACAATTTTGGATGAACTTCATGGAGCCAAATATTTTTCAAAACTTGATTTGAGATCCAGGTACTATCATATTAGAGTATGATTAGAATATGTGGCCAAAACCACTTTCTAGAAACATGAAGGACACTATGAGTTCAGGGTTATGCATTTTGGGCTAACAAATTCCCATGCTACATTCCAAGTCACTATGAATGAACTATTTCATCCACACCTAAGAAAATATGTATTATCATTTTTTGATGACATCCTTGTATACAAAAAAACATGGAAGGAACATCTGAATCATTTGGAACACGTATTATCTCTTCTGGAAGAAAACCAATTCTATGGAAAAATGTCAAAGTGTACATTTGGAAAGGAGGAAGTCGAGTATCTCAGTCACATTTTTTATATAAATATGGGTTCAAGGTAGATCCTAAGAAAATCAAAGAAACCACATAATGGCTTAAGACAAAAAGCATCTCCAAGATAAGAGTATTTGTAGGGTTGGCCGGATACTATCGAAGATTCGTTACAAACTATGCTCATATAACTGCCCCCCTCACAAATCGTCTAAAGAAAAACTCCTTTCAATGGAATGAGGAGGCAAGATGGTGTTTTAAAGCTTTGAAAACAATTATGTCCACAACCCCCATGTTAAAAACACTCGATTTCTCGAAACCCTTTGTAATCGAGTGCGATGCCTCGAGTTTTGGGATCAGAGTAGTTTTGATGCAAGATGGACACCCAATAACATTTGAAAATAGGAAACTAAACAAAAAGGAATGCTTAAAATATACATACAACAAGGAAATTCTTTCCATCATGCATGCATTAATAAAATGGCGACAATATCTCTTGGGAAGCAAGTTTTTTATACGTACAGATCAAAATAGTCTCCAATACTTGATACAAAAAAAAAAATTTGACGATTGAACAACAAAAATGGATAGAGAAAATTGCCACTTTTGATATGGAAATCCTACATAAAAAGGGAAAATACAATATAGTGGTTGATTCTCTCTCATGAAAATATGAAGAAGCACAAGTTTTTCCAGTATTAATAACAATTCCCAAGTGGTTGGATGAAATTCGAACCGGGTATTCCAAATACCCAGAGACCTACTCTATAATCAATGATTTAAATTAGTTCCCCAAGTTTGAGTGGAGAATTGACATCTTATGGTATAAAGGAAGAATATATTTAAATCCCAATTCAAAATTTAAATCCAAGGTCCTTCAAGAATCCCATGATTGTCTAGCTGCAGGTCACGTAGAATTTTTCAAAACATACTATAATGCATGTAAATGATTCTTTTGGAAAGGGCTGAATGAAAATATTTGGAAATATGTCACACAGTGTGACCTTTTTCAAAGGAAAAAAATAGTGAAAATGTACTAACTCATGGGCTACTCCATCTATTTCACTTTCTGAACCAAAAATGGGAAGAGATCTCAATGGATTTCATTGAAGGATTATCCATATCAGAAGGAAAAGATAAAATATTAGTGGTAGTGGATCGACTAACCAAGTATGCACATTTTATGAGAGTAATAATTTTTTTTTTTGCAAAACAAACAACTGAAGTCTTCTGTAAAAACATTTATAGGCTACATGGGTTCCCCAAAGTCATCGTTAATGATAGAGACACCAAGTTTAAAGAGAATTTTTGGAGAGAATTTTGCAAACAAATTGGAATTTATCTTAATATGAGATCAACCTACAATCCTCAAACAAATGGTCAAACAAAAGTTGTTAATAAATGCTTAGAAACCTACCTACATTGTTTTGTCAACGACAAGCAAAATAAATGGTTTCAATGTGTGCATCTTGCTGAGTGGTGGTATAATTCCACATATCACACATATGCCAAAATGAAACCATTCCAAGCTCTTTATGGATATGAACCCCCGACTTGGAAGGATTTATCCACAACTCAAACAAAAGTTGCATCAATTAAATATCATTTAGATGGAATTCAAAATATTGTCTAGTTACTCAAGGAAAACTTAGCAGTTGCAAGGAACCGAATGAAGCAACAAGAGAACCAACATCAAATAGAAAGAGAGTTTGAAGTTGGAGAATGGGTATTTGTAAGACTTCAACCCTATAAAAAAATATTGCTTAAACAATAAGGAAGAAATAAGTTGGCCCCCAAGTTTTGTTGACCATATCAAATCAATAGGAAAATTAGTCACGTAGCTTATGGGTTGGAATTACCAGAGAAAATTCGGATCCACAACATGTATTAAATGGAATTATCTTCTGAGAGAAGATGCAACATGGGAGTCAGAGCACTTTCACCAGTTACATGCTTCCTTTCCATTTCTTTGAGGACAAATCAAATTTTAAAGGAGGGTCAATGTTACATATACATAATAATAATCAAGATAATAATAAATAAAGAAAACAAATAAATAAAGAGAAAATTAAATAAACAATAAAAATAACAATTAAGAAATTAATTAAAAATCATGACTAAGGGTCATGAACTTCCATAAAGTCATATGGGCTATTATATATTGAGCCCCCGTCAATGTAATAAAATCATCCATATCATTTATCAAACATTTACATTATTATTTTATACATTATTAATTTATTCCTCTCATGGATTAACTCATGGAAATCTACACTCTGCATTAAATCATGAGTCTTCATACTCCATGATATTAGGCTGGAGAGCCTATATTCTAACTAGAGGTCGAAAATCCTAACATTGTGATATGTATGTACACTTGTATGGTGTTGTGCACCGAGAAAAGTGTAAAAAACATCCCTGGCTTTAAATCCTCACAAATTATAATGTAATTGTATAAATGTGATTTAGGCTGGTGATCCGATATGTTTGGGGTGAATATCCCATAGTGATTGATATGGTCGGGGGTTGATTTGTATATTATGTACATCGAAATAATTAATAACATAATAATCACTAGTTGCAATACGAGAGGGACAATAACAATGCTGGGTTATGATTCCACAAGAGACGTGCCTAAAAGGAGGATCTAAGGAAAACCCATGTCATTTTCTTGAGTTAATGTGCCATTACCAAATAATCCTCCCTTTGACTTCTTAGAAACTCAATCATTGAATTCATGTAAGAGGGTGGGTGTGAGAAGTCATCTTCCTTAGTTATTGAGGGAATGGGGATGAAGTACAATCATCTTTATGAAGAGTGAGAGTCTAGTAAGGGAGAAGAAGGAAATTTGTATGGAAGAAGAAGGAATTTTTTGCATGCTAGTATTGAGAAACAAGAGGGAAGTTGAGTATTAGGAGGAGCACCAACCATGATGTTCTTGAAGGAAAACATTATTGGGATGTGTTTATGCTAAAAATGTGGCATGTGGAGCATTTTATATTGAGGAAATGGCTCAGGAGCCTTGCGAAGGCTATTGTGAACACTCCTAGAGCAGCTGAGAGTTCCTAGAGTCCCCAATTGTGATATTCTTGGCCAACCGATTGCACTAGATCCTTGATAAAATAATGGTACATCCTGAGGGATTGTGTGATAGAGAAGGCGATACATTCCTTGGGTTGTGCATGTTGTGGGGAAGAGAGCTAGTGGATTGGAACTGTTGTTGGACCAAATTTACTAGGGTGAATTTAAATAATATATATATAATTTACATTATGAAGAATGCATGTAGGGGAATGAATTTAATTCCTTTGGCTTAAAGCCATCAAAATAACTAGCATCATAGGCTGAGTACAAAGTCCACAAAAAAGGAGCCCAACAAACTCTACACAAAAACTATAAATGGACTTCTTGTTTTAACATGATTCTAAGGAGTCCGCATAAAAAAGAACTCTAAAACTCTAATTTTTTTTTTGTGAATGATCTTTGTGAGGAAATGAGAGCCCTCTCCCAATATAGTAGCTAATAAAAACCTTAATCCAACAAAGAGGCAAAATAAACACTGTAAGATCCATGAGCCAATGAAAAAAGAAACAAGACTTGTTGAAGAACCATGTCTGGTCAAATATTCTCTATAAATGGACAGTGGTAATACTCAAAAGTCTGTCCATCCTTGATCTCTAAGATGTGTCACTTCCCATGAGCCATGAAATAAACTTCTTTAGATAAGGAGTCTGCCTTGACATTCCTTTCCCTGTAGACATGTTGGAAGGACATATCCGAGAATATATTTGCAATTGTAAAGACTTCATCCAAGATAGGAGAGTGGATAATATTATGACAATATTGGGATTTCCACATCCAATTGATGAACAACATCAAGTCACCAACAATTTGTAGGTTTGTGATCTCATTTTCCCTAGCAAAGGTGAGCAGAAGCTTTAGAGCCAATAGTTTTGCAAAATTATTTGATCCTTGGCCCAAGCCCCACTTTAAATTGCAAAAATGTGAAGGGGTCAAGAAAAGGACTCCCCCACCCCCACAATGGTCTCCATTTTCTTTGGAAGCACCATCAAAAAATCCTATGGCTAGGAAAAATATATATGTTATGCCACCACCTTCGTGGGAGGAGGACCAACCTTTCCTTGATGGAAATGTGCAAGGATTGTGATGATTTGGGAAACAATTATGTTAGGAAGGGAAACCTTATCCTTAAATATAGAGGCATTACAAGCAATCCATATGCCCCAGATAATAAGAAGGGGAAGTTCCTTGATATTTATATATATGTTGTCCTGTAACCATATTCTCCAGGTCTCTTCAATGGATGGCCCAAACTAGTTGCAAGAGAGACCCAAGGAAGAAGAGACAACTCTCTAGGTTTGAAGAGAAAAAGGTAATTCTAAGAAAAGGTGAGTAGAAGTTTCCTTGTTCCCCTTATGTAAAGGCCAACATCCTGACCCTCCCGATCCTATGAATTAAATTATATCCCATGTGGGAACCTTTATCCTGATGAGACACCACATGAACATATGGTCCTTAAGTGGACATTTGGATTTCCAGACCCCCTTCCACCACCATTCTGGAGCCTGTTGTTTGATATTGATCATTAAAAAGGAATATCCATCTTTTGGGGTATAGACCCCAAAGGGACTAAATTGCAAAATTAATTCATCTTCCTGGTATTTGATTCTTATATGGATCATTTTTAGAGACCTGATGTAAGCATTTTAGTAAAAAAAGAGATGTTCATCCAAGTTCATAGCTTGCGTTCCTTTCCAACTGTGACTCCAAATCGTAGTTCAATTTTCATCTGCAATCTGATTTAGGAGGAAATAACTCAACTCATGCAATCGATTGATTAAAGTTTGGGGAAGGATATGTTGACCATTGCTACCTAGCCATGTATATCTACCAATCCTGAGGGAATTTCCATTTCCAACCTTTCAGGAAATCCCTTGACTGATAACCGGGAAGGATTTGACGAGATCCTTCCACATGATAGAGCCATTTTGGAACATTTGTGCCAACCTTCTTATCCACTCCACCAATGAATCTTGGCTTGTATATTTTTGGGTAAATACCTTCGCCATAAATTGTCATACAGGATCAACCTCCATCCTATCTTAGCTGTAAGGGAAGTGGATAAATTATGGAGATTCTTCAGTCCCCATCCGCCCAATGGATTTGGAAATTCCAGGGAGTCCCATTTTACCCAAGGCATCACAAAACTCTCCTTCTAAACTCTCCAAAGAAATTTGAAGCATAATTTCCTTATTTTTTCTAGAGTATGTTTTGGAAACCAATCCATAGAAATCCAATATACTAGAATTGCCTCAAGAACAGATTTTACTAGAATCAACCTACCATCTTTGGACAACCACCTAAAACTCCAAGATTTTAGTCTTTTTTCTAGCTTTGTAATTAACCAATTCCAATCTGATTTTGTGTAGGAGTTTGGTTTTAGATGAAATCCCAAATACTTTAAACCTTTGTCAAGGGGATTTTCCGTGAAAGGAAAGAGGGATTTATATATCAAGACTTCCTTTGGGTCCATAATATGCGTCGAGAGAGTAGATTTTGAGCTATTTATTTTCATTCTAGTAGACCTGCTAAAAAGATCTAGGATGGAACCCATCTTTTCAACATCTCCTCTTAACCTCCTGCAGAAAATTAGTACATCATCTACAAACAAAAAATGAGTGAGGGAAAGACAGTGGGTGAGAGGAATACCTAATAAACTTCTATTATTCTTAGCTTCATATAAATCCCTTCTTATACCTTCATCTACCGGCAAAAAAAGAAGAGGGGAAATGGGGCATCCCTACCGGAGCCCTCTCTCTGCAGGAAAGAAAGGTGAAGTCACCCCATTTATGAGCATGGAAAAGGAAACCGAAGTGATGCAACTCATGATCCAATTTATAAAGGAAAATTCAAATCCCAAATGAGTGAGAAGTAGTTTCAAGAAAATCCAACTGACTCGATCATAAGCCTTTGAAAGATTGATATTTAACACTGTTCCTTTTAGCCTCTGAGTCTTTATGTTGTGCATAAATTCCTGAGAAACACCAATTTTTTCATGGATCTTCCTACCTTCCAAAAAACCAAACTGTTATTGGGATATATATTTAGAGAGGATGCCTTTTATTCTTCTGTTGATGAATTTTGCAATTATTTTATAAATGCAATTGCGAAACAAAATGGGCCTGTACTCATCCTAGCTTTCTGGAGAATCTTTGTTTGGAATTAAAGCAATGAAAGTGGCATTGAAAGGAGGATGGACGAAGTCATTGAATCTAGACTCTTCTATAACTTTGAGTATATCTTGATTGATGAGATCAAAAAGACCTACATAGAAATCCATGGACTAGCCATCAAGACCTTGACTTTTATGTTTTTGAAAGCTGTGAAGAAATTCTTTTGATTCCACTTTGGTCACTTCATCCATAAGGTCTAGATTTTCCTCCTCTTATACAAAATGGGGGAAGTATAATGCTATCTGAAGTATGGAATCTATGGAAACCCTTTTGTCTATTGTATATAATGTTTTGAAGTGATGTGAACTAAGCCTTGCCAAGTCTTCAAAGGAAGAGATATGCCTTACCATTTGATCCTTTAGCCCCTAAATAATGTTTTCCAAATTCTTGCCTTTTTTCATAATCTTGGAAGAATTTTGTATTTTCATCCCCACTATGAAGCCACAACATCCTACTATTTTGTCTCCATTCTTCTTTCCTATCTTGGAGAATCTCTCTTCTAATATTTTCCAAATATAAGAGAGCCTCTTTTTATATTGGGGTGGAAAAACCTCCTTTTTCAGAGTCATAAAAGGATTGAAGGGAGACTTTTGTGGTAATAATGTCTTGTTCCAACCATTGTTTTTTCCTTTTTTCCCAGGATTTTGTAGAAATTTTTAGGGATTTTAAATTCCTTGCAAATTGAAAAGAAACATGCTCTATTGGCCCTATTGGAGCCCAAACTTCCTTTACCATATTTATAAAAATTTCCTCTTTTAACCATCTAAAGTTAAATTTGAATGGGCTAACTGGTTTTCTGGTGGCTCCTGCTATTTCCATAAAAATTGGATAGTGATATGATTCCCTTCTTGACCCTACCCATTGTCTGAAGAGAATAGGCTCTTCAACCAAGAAATTTGAAATAAAAAATGATCCAGTCTCTTTGTTATATGATCTTCTCCAAAGCACTTATTTCTCCAAGTGGGTCCAAGCTTTGTAGGGGAAATATCAATTATCCCTACTTCCCCAAACTTATGCACAATGAAATCAGAGATGGAATCAACTTGGGATCCATTTACACAGGATTCGACCGCCCCAATGTAGAAGTTTAGATCCCCACCCAGATTGAGAAATCAATCTTTTAAGAAGGATTTTTCGAGAAGGGAATTCCAAAATTGGGGGCGGTCCTGAGTGGGGCCATAAATATTTAAAATCGTAAAATATTTCCCGAGTTCTGCAACATAAACAAATATTCTTAGACCATAAGTGAAACCCCAAGAGGATTCAAGGTTAATGGATTTTTGGTTCCATCCCATTGCCATACCTTCCGAATGACCAAATGCATCCAAACCAAAGAAAGAATAGCTCTTTAGGAGCCTTTCCAACATTGAAACAATCATGGCCTCAACCCCAAGGGTTTCTTGTAACATCACAATATCAGAATTCTCTAGCTCCAACAACCTTTGGAAGGAGAGACGCTTGGAGGGGCTCACCAAGCCCCAACAATTAAAGGAGAGAAATTTCATTTGAAAACCCATTCAGGGGTTGGCAATGCTCTAAGTGCCCTAGAGATGGAAATTTGTCTTCCAGCCACAACACCCATAGCCGCACGAGATTATTCTTTGGAGAGAAGATATTTTCTTACCCTCCCTTTAGAAATGGACCTTGTAGGTGGGTTTAAACCCAAACCCTAGAGAGGTGCGTCCAGACGCCCAACATAAGAGACCATTCAGAAACATAATTGGTATAAAATGGACTCTTCATCCATACTCAGAGAGGAGTCTTGAATTTGGGGAGGGGAAGGGATATGGGAGGGCGTCGGGGCTTGCGTGAAAGAAAGACTAGAGAGAGGGTGGCCTAGGGAAAATGGCGAAGGGAGAGACATGGCGTTAATGGGAGAAGGTATACTTTTTAACTTTCTTAAGCCCACTAGATTCAGGGATAAAGAATGAAGAAAAAAAAAATTTACAGAGAAGGGAGAGAGAGGAGGCATACCCAAATGAGCATCAATTCCTTGTTTTATCTTTTAGTAAATAGTGGAAGGATGCATTTCTGGAACCCAACACTTCCCCTATGCCTTGGACTAATCGAAGAAATCACCCCATGTCCCATGCTTAGACAAAATGACAACTTTTTGCATTGTAACCTCTCTCCAGGCCTGAAATATGTGTCTCTACTAAAGGGGAGGCATCACTGCACTTGTACCAGAGCGATAAGGTGTGTTTGTTCTTTGTCTGGAGCTTTGTGAAAAAGGATCTATGCAATTCATCAAGAGGGATCATTCCACAACCCTATGGCCATGTTTATGGCATCTGTGGCATTTGAAAGGAATACCCTCGTAATCAAGAGGTTGCATGAACAATAAGTTTGCATGAGTGATCTCCTGAGTATTGTAAAGGCCGTTTATGATATTCAATGAAACTAGAATCCGAGACATCAAAATTTTACCCGTGGATAAAAAAGACATATCCTCCTTCATAAAAAATCCCAGGGTGTTAGCAATTTTCTCGAAGTATTTCCAACTTCGAAACTCTAGAGGCAACCCTGGAATCCTCACCCAAATTGGGAGTTAATCTATCCTTTCATGATTTGCATAAAAAAAAGGATTCCATCTCTTCAATAACAAAGGTGTAGAGTCTATACACCAGGGGTCCCGCATAACTCAACACACATCTACTATTGAATGGAATTTGAACATAAACCACCCTTTTGCAAGGGTATGAACTAATGACAAAGAAAACCCCAAGTCCTTCCAATAAGTAGAGACCCATGCCTTTAGGTGGTCAAGGCTGAAATGCCTTCCATTTGCATGACCCACAAATTATTTTTCTGCAAGATCAGGTACCTATGGAATCATGACGTCGTCCCCAAGGGATAAAGAGTGTAAACAAGGGACTAAAACAAATCCAGGATGAAATTTCTTTGATTTTGGAGCTAAGGGTTCACCTTTGAAATCCCCTGACGCTAGGATTATAAGGGTTAGCCTATTGGACATGGGTGAAGGAGGGGAGCGAACATAAGTCTCCAAAAAAAAAACACTAGGAGAGGAGGGGGGGGGGGCAAAAAATCATTCAAATCTAAAGTAGAGGGGAAAACTGACTCTGGGAGAGGGGAAGAGGAGAAAGAAGGGAAAAATCTAGGCAAAGGGATTACCTTTTGTTGATGCTTGAATCCGTAAGGATCGAAACAACAACCTCATGAGGATGAAAATCCTCCTGTGTTTTTATAGAGGTGGTACTCCTTTGTCCAAGATTTATAAAATGTGGGACTTTTATAAGAGTTTGTGAATAGAAAGTAAAATAGATATAACAAAAAACATAAAATATTTTTATTTTATTTTAAAAAGAGAGTTCCTAAGAATGGACCATGAAGCACACACATTCATACATTTAAAGAAAATAAACAAAATTCCTCACATCCATCATAGTAGGGCTAAAGATTTCTGATCACATAAAAACTAAAAGAAAATGATCTGCATGCATAAGAGAACTTTGACAGAGTAGTACATGGGTAGCTCAAATGGAGATAATGATAGATCAACCTCAAATAATTTATATTCAGAAAAACTAGGTTACAAAGTACAGTCAAGATTGTTCCCAAAATAGCTCTCTTGGAATTTCTAAAAAATATATAGTTCAATACATATCCTCTGAAATTAAAATGCGTTTGTCACAATGAGTGGGTTTGGGGTTCCCGCAGACCTTAAATAAAATATGTATAGGAATGAATCTCATAGAAAGAATAAAGTGGGCAAGGGAAGGCAACACAACTTGGAAAGAAGAAAAAAAATGAAAATATCAGTGTTCGGTTAAACCTTTCTATTTAAAGAGGTGGAGTAACCGGATGAATATCTTGATAAAGACAAAAAAATGAAGTCAATATGAACTAACTATGATGGTATCTCATGGCTTGTCACTTGCTCGTTGTTGTCTTTTTATGGCTCTCCTCGGCGGTTATAGGAAATGTCTCACCATCCTTTGCCCTTCATTGGTGAGCTTGTTGACAACCTTTTTGAACCACTCCTCGATGTAGCTCCTCATTGGTGTCATGTTGACTTCATGTCAGATTTTTATATTGAAGGTTTCACCTTCCAAGTCCCTTAGATCAATAGAAATGTTCCACAATGCTTCTTCAATATATTGATTTTTAATCAAATAATCAACTAGCTAGTTTTCCACATCATATTCACCATATTCAAGAATGCCATATAACTTTTCAAATGACAGCCCTTTAAAGATCTCAACTTTTTCATCAAATGTTTGCTTGGTTAATAACAATGACTTCAGTGTCAATTTTGGGTCTTGGACCTCATTGGTGATGCCAGCTAGATCTATCTTAGTTAGCTTCTTGAATAATTCCTCTCTTCTGGTTATGGCCTGGCTGCATGCTTGAACAATACCATTAAGGTTTTTTATCTTTTCCTTCCAACATGTGTTCAATTGTTTTATTCAGTTCGGAGAAGGGAGATCCTCCTCTCTTCTCCTCAATTCTGTCATATAAGTAACTTTAACACCAAATGGTACAACCGCATCGAGGTAGAAACATTCCTCATTTTTAAAATCTTCTTGTAGATATTCATGAAAAGTGTGTGCTCTCGTTCCAAAAGAGACCATTCTCTTTGACATATCCCAAGCCTATGTTATTAAATTCCATTCTTTTCTTGATATTATTTTCCACATAGCCTCAGGCTAATGTGAGAAGGCTTTCTGATCCTTTTAAATCTGTCGCAGGTGTGGTAGGCTTGATCATTGCTAAAGGACTAGCAAGTACTGGAAGGGGCATTAAAGCTTCCTCCAATTCTTTGATTCACTCCTTTAACCTAACATTCTCCACTTCAAGGCCTCCAATAGAATTGTCTAGAGCATCTCTAGTTGATCAGTGTATCTGGGAAATTTGGGAAGTTCACATGTTCCGTAGGTTAATCTCTGAACGAGATTTCCCCTTCTTATTCTTTAAATCTCTTTTCTCAATAATCAAATTTTTGGATTCATTGTAAAAAAAAACACTCTAAAATGCAAAAGAATCTTCTTCGTCGAAGGTATCGTTCTCAATTATTTCCATTTGAGGGTTCTAGTGAGTAATGTTCTCTAGCTGGTCGACATTGGGGAACACTTTCTCGATGTCAATTTCGAGTTCCATATCCTCGAGGGAGAGGTCGTGGATATCACCTTCTCCTCGAGGTCCCTCCTCTTCTTGCACAATGTTTTTTCTTTTCTTCCTCAAGGGAAGTTTATGAGAACTTTAAATTTTTTTGGAAGGAGCGTTCTTATCTCCTCCTCCGCGTGAAGAACCGCGGGTTGATTTCTTACTTGGGTAGGCCATTGGGGCGTTGCTATGAGATGTTGTACTCTTTGGAGTGACAGTCAGGGATTGGGCACTTTTCTAACCCAAACCTTTTCCTCTCTGCTTGTACGACTCATTGGTGATGAGTATTATCTCCAGGTTGCCAGTGTCACAAGCGAGAATGCCTGAGGCATTGTCTTCATCTTCATTCAAAAAAATGTTAATGAAAGAATTGTTGAAACCAACAACCGATATATGTTCTACAAAAATACCACTAGGGTCGAACCCTTTTAATTTTTCAGGATATTTTAAATTGAGGCTGTGGAAGTGGCCTGTGGATTCATCAATCTTGTTCATATTTATGAATATGAAATCCTCAAATTTCCAAGGCATAGGTATGAATTGATTTTTTCTCTTTTCATGGAAAATATGCAACCAGTAGATGTACTGCCTTTCTATTTCAACAACAGACATTTTTTCAGATATGTGGCATGGAAGGAAGGAAGGATTTTCTTTGGATCCAGAAATCCTTATAAAGTTATAATTTTGTTAATGTTTAAGCCATTATTATAGTTCTTTGCATTTCAATGAATAACAAAAACATAAGATAAGATCACTGAGAAATACACAATCACAAGAGACACATCATTTATCCTGGGAAACTCTCATGGGGCAGAAAACCCAACAAAACTTCCTTAATATAGATAGTCAATACAATGCCAAGAGATAACTCAAACAAGTACATAAAGTCCTCTCCCAAAAATGTGCCTCTCTCTCTTTCTCTTCTCCAACTGCAGTTCCAAAACTTGTCTCTCAATGAACAAGTGAGTGTGTGTCTAAGTGAGGTGATAGTCTCCTTATTTATACAAGACTGGCACGTGTGGGAGTTTCCTTTCACTGGCAGGGCCAACTTCTTCTCCTGGGTGGTTATAACCACCTTTATTATATTTTGGGGCCTCTTTGATATATTCTGGGGCTGAATTCTTCTTTTTCCTATTACAATTGTATTATGATCAATCCAAAAAAGGGGATTTGGTCCTTTACAGTAGTCGACATGATCAATCCACAATGGGGATTGATCCAATGAATAATATATCAAATAATAATTAGAATACACTTTGTAGTTACATTATTTCAACACTCCCCCTTAATAAGAAGGGTATTCTTCAACATCATTAGACGAGAGAGAGGCCTTTATCATCAAAAACATCAAGAGGAAAACATCATCAATATCATCTTGGAACACTGAATGACGTATCTATAAATCATCAGAAGTTTTCTTCATAAACAACATCGTCATTCTCAAAGGAATGCAATAATCATTTGCATCAATATGAATTAGTATAAAACTAATGCATCATCATCATCACAGAATGAGGCTGGCTCATCATAATACATGACTGGATTTATGTCATATCTGTAAGGCTAGAAGCACAATACTCATCTTGATTTACATCACAACAATCAAGATGGGAGCAAGGTACTTGTCTTTCTTAACGCCACAACAATCAAGACGGAAGCAAGATACTCGTCTTGCTTTACGTCACAACAATCAAGCTGGAAGAAAGATACTAGACTGGATTTATGTCACAAATATCAAGCCAGAAACACAATACTAGTCTCATCTCATCATCTTGCTTTACGTCACAACCATCAGGTTGAAAGCAAGATACTAGACTGGATTTACGTCACAACTATCAAGTCGAAAGCACAGTACTAGTCTCATCACATCTTCTTACTTTACGCCACAACCATCAGGTTGGAAGCAAGATACTAGACTAGATTTACATCACAATTGTCAAGCCAGAAGCACAGTACTAGTCTCATCACATTGTCTTGATTTACATCACAACCATTAGGTTGGAAGCAAGATACTAGATTGGCTTTACGTCACAACTGTCAAGCTGGAAGCACAGTACTAGTCTTATCACATCTTCTTGATTTGTTTCACAACAATGAAGCTGGAAGCAAGAGATGTCTCATCATAGAAACTACTCCAACTTTTGAGGAAGGTCCTTTCAGACTATACCAATCTTATCTCAAAAGTTCTCAAAATCTACACAAGATAGAGGCTTGGTCAACACATCAACAACCTGTTCATCCATGCTAACGTACTAGAGCTTTAAGGCTCCTCTCTGCACCATGTCACAGATGTAATGATAACGAATCTCTATGTGCTTTGACCTGTCATAGAATACATGATTCTTTGTCATCTTTATGCAGCTCTGGTTGACACATAGGATTGTGTTTGCTTCCATCTCTAGGTCAAATAGACCGGTCAACAACTTTCGAAGCCATATAGCTTCACAACTAGTAGAACACGCAATGCTGGATTTCTTCCTACTCTGCCATGAGATCATGGATGATCCCAAACTAAAACAACATCCTGAAGCTATTTTCCAGTCAGAAACACTTCCTACCCAATCTGAATCAGTGTACCCACTCAATGTGAAATCATGATCTCCATCATAATTGAGACCACAATCTAATGTACCCTTAAGGTACCTCATCACATGTTTTGTAGCCACAAGGTGAACATGTCTGGGTTCTACCAGAAACTGACTCAAGGTGTTCACAGCAAAACAAATATCTGGTCTAGTGTTCGTCAGATATATCGACGATCCAATGATCTGTCTATACAACGTGGCATCAATCAATTATGACGAAGTATCGAACAACAACTTCAACTTCGTTTCCATGGGTGTATTCATGGGATTTCACTCTAACATGTCGAATCTCTTCAAGATTTTGACTGCATACTTCCCTTGGTTAAGGAATATCCTCTCTAGAATCTACCATACCTCAAGACCTAAGAAATAACGCATTAGGCCAAGGTATTTCATCTCAAATTCTGAAGCGATTCTCTTCTTACATTTAGTGATGAGCTTTTCTTCTCCAGTTAAGAATAAGTCATCCACATATAGTAATAGTATTATTGGCTCATCGTTCATAACCTTGAAGTAGAGGTGTATTCTCCTCCATTATCTAACCTGAGTATCTTGATATTTATTTCAGAAAGATTCTCTATCAAGGCTTTGAATTCCTTGAACTTGTTGAGCACTTCATATTTAGATTTCAAAAAGTACGCCCAGGTTTTACGAGAATAATCATCAATAAATGATACATAGTATACATACCCACTCATGGAGGATGATGGCATTGGGCCACACACATATGAATTAATGAGTTCTAAGACTCCTTCTTCTTTGTTGTCTCTCTTCGGAAAAGGGTTCTTGATGTTCTTCCCTTGTGCACATCCATTGCATATGCCTTCATGGTCAACCTTGAGTTCTGGTAAACCTGTGACCACTTTGCATATGTATGGTACCGCCTTGTAGTGAATGTGGGATAATATTCTATGCCAAATTTCACATGGGTTATCAATGGCGTGGGCCATGGCATCTTCTGAGTGACCCTTTAGCTTATACAAGCCATTTTCTTCTTTTCCAATGATGATTGCTTCATTCATGGTTTCTCCTTTAGCACACATAAGAACTTCTCCATCTATAAAGGCAACTCTGAAGCCTTTCTTTTCTAAAGATGAAATGGAGAGTAGGTTCTTTGTCAAACCTGGTACATATAGTACATCCTTCATCTTCATTGAATTTCCTGAATTAATATTGTAGTTTGATTCTCCCACTCCTTTGATGGGATATTGGTAATTATCTCCAAGTGTCACTTTCTGAGAAAAATTCTTTTCTGAAATACAAGAGAGAATGTCTCTTTAACCTATCATGTGCTTTGATGCACCACTATCAATGAGCCAAGTGTCCTCTCCAGGTGTTACTGATCTTGAGAGGGACGAGATTAAGACATGGTCTTTGATCTGTTCTCTTATCATCTTTGCCAGTGGCTCTTCATATTCAACTGCATGGGCATGGCACCTCTTATGTTTCCTCTTGTATTCTTCTCGTCTAGATGGACACAATTTTTCAATGTGTCCCATCTTTTCACAATGGTAGCATTATATAGATGAGTAATCTCTTTCCCTTCATTGTCCTTTCTTCTGAAATCTCCTTGGATGAGATTCTTTCTGATTGAATTTGTTTGGGGGTTGAGACTCTTTATAAGTCTCTTTCTAGAAGTCGGGATTCTTCCTTCCTCCTTTGGCATGAGTAGATAGGGCTTGATTATCATCTCTTTCTAGTAACGCTTCACGGTTAGATACTCTTGTCTCTTCTTGAATGCATTCTTCCCATAGACCATCAAAATTTAGTTTCTTCGTTCTGGCACAAATCGTTTGGATGAATGCATCCCAAGGTCTTGTGAGACCATTTAGGGATGTCATTATAAGTTTGTCTCCATCTATAGTATCTCCAATTGCTTCTGGTTGTTCTTTGAATTGGGATATTTTGGAGAAATATTCTTGGATTGATTCTAAAATTCATCTTCCGGTTTATGTTCTTTCCTTCATATAGTCTGTTTAGGGCATAAATATTTTATTTCATAGTCTTCTTTGATGACACATAGGGAATTAGGTGATCTTTGATTGAATCTGCAATGATTCTTTTGGCTATGATTGTGTCCTTTTGGTGCTTTTCTTTCCCTGCAACATCGTCAGGCTTCGACACTTCTTCTTTGACAAAATATTGCTAGGTCATTCTCTTCAAGAATGAGACCAATCATATACTTCCAGGCATGAAATTTTTTCACACCTTCTAGTTTGTCAACAAGCTTAACACTTGCAGACATCTTCTACCTGAAGCTGGGAAAATGTCCAAAAAATGAAAGTGTTCAAAATCAAATTCTGAACTTACTAGGAGGTGTGCTTGGCTGAGGCGAGTAGCTTGGTGTGCTTGGATCTGATAAAATACAACTTTTACCCCTCCAAACTTGATCTGTGGATTTCTGGACTGGTGCTTTTGGTTTTCTGGTACCTCTGGTACTTCTGGTACTTCTGGTTCTCTAGTTTTTTGGTACCTCTGGTACTTTGTGAAACTAGGTTTTCACTTTCTAGGAGATATAGCCACTGAAAAGGTGCTCTGAAGGTGAAAAAATGATCCTTGAGGGAGGGCACACTTTCCTAGATGGTTTTAGGGCTAAAATATCTCACCAACAAAAACCCTAATTTGCATGTACGACAACAAAGAAGTTTTTCACTTTTCTCTTATGAAAGATGCTCTCTTCAGCTTGGCTCTGATACCATGTTAATGTTTAAGCCATTATTACAGTTCTTTGCATTTCAATGAATAACAAAAACATAAGATAAGATCACTGAGAAATACACAATCACAAGAGACGCATCATTTATCCTGGGAAACCCTCATGGGGCAGAAAACCCAGAAAAAATTCCTTAATATAGATAGCAAATACAATGCCAAGAGATAACTCAAACAAGTACATAAAGTCCTCTCCCAAATGTGCGCCTTTCTCTCTTTCTCTTCTCCAATTGCAGCTCTGAAACTTGTCTCTCAATGAACAAGTGAGTGTGTGTCTAAGTGAGGCGCTAGCCTCCTTATTTATACAAGACTGGCACGTGTGAGAGTGTCCTTTCACTCGCAGGGTTGACTTCTTCTCCTGGGTGGTTATAACCACCTTTATTATATTTCAGAGCCTCTTTCATATATTATTGGTCCAACTTCTTCTTTTTCCTATTACAATTATATTATGACCAATCCAAAAAAGGGGATTTGGTCCTTTACAATAGCCGACATGATCAATCCACAATGGGGATTGATCCAATGAATAATATATCAAATAATAATTAGAATACACTTTGCAGTTACATTATTTCAACAAATTTTCCATTTGTTCTAGTGTCCCCTTCCTATCTAGGAACTTACTTACCTGGTTAGACATCCGAGGAGCATTCTTTCCAAACAACCATTCTTTAAAAATTAACACAAAATAATTAAAGAATTCATAAAAATGTTGGGAGGCCTTGTGCCTCCACAATGTTTGATACCAGAAGGTTACTAGGTTGAATTCACAGTTTACTTTCTTGCACACAGATAATCTCGGTAACTGGCAGCAATGCACTATCGTGAAAACCAAATAAGATGACATAAATAATTTTTTGTCCTTCTTGTATTGCACCAATTGGGAAGTAATTTCAATGGAAATCAACTTACCCCATTTGAATATGACTTATTATTTGACCGTAAAATATGAAATGTAAAGAATCATCCAAAAGATGCTGGTGGTGGTTTCCTGTCTTGTTATCCTTGTAAAAATCCATGCAATTTCCCATAAGGGATTTTTAAATGAGCCAACCTGCAATCTTGTGATGTCCTCGAGGATGACTGCTAGGTTCTCTAGGAATTTAGGTAAGAAGTCCAGTTCATTCTCATTCTTTTTTAAGAACTCCCGACAATCTTCACCTTTGAAGGTGAGTGTTGACTCGGGAAGCCTCAACCTCTTACGGAAAACCTGAGGTGACAGAGAGACAAGGGAATGGTCTTGCAACTAGATGATCTATTGGCTTGGAATGTATCTCTTAGTGCACTAGGTGACCAACTCCTTACAATCAAAAAATTCCAAGACACACCCTACGTGCACAATTCCAGACATCCAGATTGTTTCCTTTTGGGCAGATGGGGATGAATAATAAGAATATGCCCTGGACCACTGAAAAATCTGATCCTCATGCCTGAAAATATTTAGTGTATCTCCATAGAATTGTTGTCAAGTTGATGCCATAAGTTGATGAGAATGTTCCCTTGCTCCAAATTATGTTAGGAATGAACACTGGAGGGAGATGATATAATCCTCCATAAATCATGTTTTAATGCGTTTTAATAGGATATCTACTCGAGCCTTTCTCTTATTAATGACCATCCTTTCAAACCTGTATGGTAAGTTATTAGCATTAAAATCATAGTAAATGTGCATTAGGAAGGGCACAAGGGTGGCGGGGACAGATGGGGGCAATATGTGACTTGATATTTTTGTGAAACTAGGAACTTGCAAACCTGAGAGCCTGCGTGGTATGAGGCGCGTAATTGGCTAAGTGTGGGACAGGGCAACGATCAGATGGATTCATGTAGGTGGAATGACTCTTAGGAAATTCAGGGAGTCTAGGGATTGAAATGTAGATCGTGTAAATCTTTGGTGCAATGTGTTTATCACGAAACATGGGAACATGAAATCTCGATCCTGTCAACCCGAGAACTCGTGATCATACAATCGGATAAGTATGGAACATCATAATGGTCGATGGAACTCGTGATGTGAAGTTGTATATGGAGGTGAGAAATTGTAAGTCTTCCAACCTGGGCACCCACGGTCTAAAATGCGACTAAGTGTTAGAACTAGAAAGGGATAGTAAAAGGGAAAAAACAAAAGGGAAAAACGGGTAAGTGTAGAAGGGGGAAAAGAAAGGGAGAAAAGAATTTAGGAGAATAGAAAAGGGGAGGGAATTTTTCATAAGCAGGAAATGACCTCAACAACAAGCTCCAACTATGGGATGATGACCCCTGGTGGGTTCTGAAGAATCTAGAATCTCTCGTGACTAGGTGCTTTCGCCCATTGGGTTATGGAGTCAGATTAAGAATATACAAACTAGAAATAAAATTATGTACACTGAGAATGAAAAGTGATAGGAGAAGAAAGCTTTCAAATGTTTCCTGTTGACATGCATAATTAACCTTTTTCTTTTCATGTCTTGGAGCATATATGAGTTGAAGCCCAATATATTTTCGATGACATAGGGTTCGATCCAGAGTGCTTCGAACTTTGTGTGCATCGATGGCTTTTCCTTGGATTTTTTCCAAAGTAGTACCAGTTCTCCCTTATGAAAATTATTCATAGTTGTGCTTTGATCAATTTTTTTTTGATGATTTGCTACCTCTGAGAAGTCCAATTCAGGGCTTTGCTTCGCTCCTCCTCCATATTTAACAATTGATTGATTCTTTTATGGGTAGGCAAAGTGTCTTCCATATATTCAGTATTAACCACAGAGATCAATGCATTAAGCTTGAGGTTAATTGGCATTTTTTCCTCTTTCCCATAAACCAATAGATACAGAGTCATCCCGGTACTATCTTTCGGGGTTGTCCTGCTTGTCCATAATGCTTCTGTTAGCTTCATGTGCCAATTTCTTTGGTTTCCATCAACAATTTTCTTCAATATCTTCATAAGTATTTTGTTCATGGATTTGGAAAGGTCATTTCCTTGTGGATAATAATTCAAAGATTGACCCATAATGATCCCATATTGTCCACAAAACCTTGTGAATTTTGA
Source organism: Picea engelmannii (assembly GCA_009831015.1). Classification (NCBI taxonomy): domain Eukaryota; kingdom Viridiplantae; phylum Streptophyta; class Pinopsida; order Pinales; family Pinaceae; genus Picea; species Picea engelmannii. The sequence goes on along the minus strand of ML777490.1, from coordinate 112,181 downwards.
CCTAATGAAGATCGAACCGTTGTATGTGATAAATTTATTAGGGACACCAAACCTCAACATAATTTTATCTTTGAGGAATCCAATCAATTCTTCAGTGCCACTTCTTTGGGCCATTTTGTGAAATAATAGTTAATTGTTAGAAAGTACATGTTCCCTTTTCTATATTTTTTATTAATCGGCCCAAAGAAATCAAGTCCCCATTGGGAAAATGGTTGTTCCACCATAATCGGCTACAGAGGCATCACAACTTTCTTCATTTTTCCTGAGAACTACTGGCATGAAAAACATCTCCTTATTGCGGCGTACGAGTCCCTGAAGATTGATGATCAGTAGAATCCCTCTCTGATTATTTTGTGAGCGGTTGCAGTGGGTGCACAGTGTCCACCACATATTCCCTCATGGAATTATTTGATCATTGTTGGAGCTTGATTCTCATCGACGCATCTCAGCAGTATACCATCAATTTTTTTTCTGAAAAGTATATCAACAATCAATACATATTGGTTGGCCTTTATATTGAGTTTCCTTCACTCCTTGGAACTCATTGTAACCGGGAATTTCCTAGATCTGAAATAGAATATGATATCTTCATACCATTCTAAATCAACTAATGGTTCCCCGACTGAGATTGAAATCATCCCATCGACCGAGTCCCCATTCTCCATAATCTTTCATTATACCTGTCCTTTTATTGCATTCAACGGTTTGATATTCTTATCATACTTTTGAATTTTTGCTAACCAGTTGGCCCATTTTTCCTTCCCTCAACTGTTGATTTAGGCGCATCTTGATGGGGTATGAGAGGACTTAGGCAATAACATGAGAGTTTAGTATATAAGTTCGAAAGTGTGCCATAAATTTTATGTGAGCCAAATCCCATTTCTCGAGTTCTGAATAACTCAAATCATAGTCGTGTATAGTTTTGCTCATAAAACTTATGGGGAGCTCTTCTCCATTGGTATTTTTTCGAGTGAGAACAGACGCGGCAACTGCCTCTGTAGTGATTGAGTAGATAATAAAATCCTTTTGAAAATATAGACTAATGAGGATAGGAGTGGTGGTGATGCCCCCCTTGATATTGTTGAATGCTTCCTGAGTATCTGCTGTCCACTAGAACCTTTTCTCTTTTTTCAACAACAAATTGATGGGTTTTACGATGCTTGCGTAATCAGGAACAAATCTTCGAAAGCTATTAATTTTCACAAAGAATGGTTGGAATCCCTTATTGGATGTCTTGGGGTTGAGTTCATTAATCACTTTAACTCTTTCTGGGTCAATGTAAATCCCTTCCTTGTATACAATGTGGCCCAACAACTTGCCTTGAGTTACAACAAACAAGCATTTCTTTGGGTTGAGAGAGATGCCGCATGATGTACATCTTTCAAAGACTTTTCTTAAATGATGAATGTGATCCTCCATTTTTCTTGATTTCATTGTTAAGTCATCTTGGTAGTCTACCATGAAATTTTCTATCAGTCCACTGAATGCATGATCCATGGCTCTTTGGAATGTAGCTCCACCATTCTTCAAACTGAAGGGCATTCTAGCATATGCATATGTTTCCCATGGTGTGGAAAATGTTTCTTTTTCTCTATCTTCCTTATCCACTAAAACTTGATTATATATAGAGAAACCATCCAACATAGACATGCATGCCGATCCCGTAACTTTCTGCAACAGAAACTCCATGTTGGGCAAAGAAAAATTATCTTTTATGCTTGTTTTGTTAAGATCTTTGAAGTCGATGCACATTCAGATTTCCTCGGTCTTCTTCCTGATAATCACTGGATTTGGAAGCTAGTATGAATTTTTGATGGGATAGGTTATCCTTGCTTTCTTCAACTTTTCTAACTCATTTTTTACTAGAGGCTTCAACTTGGGATTCATTATTCTTATTTTTTGTTTCATCAGTTTGGCTTCTTCCCTCAAAGGAATGATATGCTGGAATATCATTTTTTCATAAGACTTTAACTCATCATAGGTCCAAGAAAAAACATCAATATATTCCTTCAATAAGGTGACATATTGATCAACTTCTTCGGGGGTGCAATCGATTCCCAAATTGACATATTTCAGGGACTGGTCCGTTCCAATATTGAATTTTCTTGTCTCTTGTGCCTTTCGAACTAAAACTTCTTCAAAAATATTCTTGGCATGATCATCTTTTGTGAACAAATATTCATATTGTATGCAATCTTTGGGGATGACAATCTCTTTATCATCTTCTTCTTCATCATCGTTTTAAAAAAATTCTCCAATTGTTCATCATTGTCAAACACTTGCAAGTACTCAATATTATCAGGCACAGATGGCCTAAAGGCCCTTTCCACCTGGAAAGATGTTTTTCTTTGGATATCATATGGTTTTGATAATTAAGTCACCAAAGCCAGTGAATCGAACTTATGGTTCTTATCCCTTGGAATGAAAGCAATATTGAAAGCACTGTAAGATTCCATCAGTTCATTAACTCTTTTGAAACACAGTTTAAGTCTTTCCTTTTTGATTTTGTATTTTTGGGTAACCTGGTTGATGACCAACTCTGAATCTCTAGTCACAGTGATATGTTCTATTTTCATTCCTTGTGCGAGGATCATCCCCTGGATTAAAGCTTCGTATTTTGCCTCATTATTCGTGCATGGAAATTGCAGTCTTATAGCGTGAGGATGCGTTGTCTTATCTAGGCTTATGAGAACAATCCCAGCTCCATTCCCTGATTTAGAGCATGCTCCATCAAACAAAATTCTCCAATAGCCTTCAAATACACATTTTGGTACCTCCAAGTCTTGAACTCGTTCTAGGTTTTCATTCTGATCCATGTCCAGGATAGCATAGTTTCCAATCCTGGAGTCTATGTAGTCTTCCATTAATTCATTATCCTTCTTCTTGAAGGAGAAATGTTTTTTGGGCTCTCAGGGTACTTTAGTCATTTCTCCCTCCTTTCTTGGTAGCATCATATAGCTACCTTCATTCATTATATATCCACCGATCATGGAACTACAATCTCTTCCCAGCACAACCCCATATGTTGGAGGCAAGTCTACCACAATAATATTAAAAACTGTGATGATATGAGGAGATGTTGTAATCCATGCATACAAATCCTTGATTTATCTGTATGCTGACACTTTTATCGAATCGATGGCATATATTCTCTCGTCAATTTCATAATATTTAGTGCAGCTCATGCCAAATGCTTCCATGACCGTGAGTGGAATTATATTATTTTTCGCACCAGTATCAACTAAACAGTTATGTAATGCAACATCATGGTTTTCAATTGAGATGAAGAAGGGTGGAATTTCACCTCTCACCTTAGCAGTCAACATGCTTTGGTTCTATTTTAGAGTGGTAACAACAACTTCCATTTTTTCCGATGGACTATCCAACAACTTCAAGATATTCTTCCTCTGCTGAGGAATCTTCACCACTTCTGTAAAAGGCAAGGTTATCCTCAACTTATTTAATTCCTCCATGAAATTGTACGTCATTTGAGTTGAGCTTGTCACTACGGATTGCCTTGTGGTTCCAACTGTCACCTTCTCATTCGACACTTTTTCATAGGATTTTTCCTTTTCTTTTTCTTTTTCTTTTTCTTTGTTAGAGTCACCTTTATTCTTTGGTATATTTACAAATCCTCTTGTTTGGGCTATGTTTTCTTTTGAGTTAGGATCATTGTCACCCTCTCCATATATGTACATGGATGCCTCACATCCATCCATATGCACTGTCTCAGAGAATTCATCATGTAAGTAATAACCTTATTTCTCGGTCAATTTCTCGTCACATACATCATCCAAAACAACCACATTTGGAGTGGGTTGTCTGGGAACCCTTGGTCTCTGTGAGTCTTCAGTATTCTTGAATCTGACTCTATTTTTGGGGGGAGGGTTTCTCCTTTGTTCGAGAATTGGCATTCTTAGTTTTGGCATGTAATTATGTCCCCTTCTCAACCTGGTTATTTCTTTTTGCATTTATTTGATGGTTCTATTCATCTGTGCAATCTCAATTATTTCCTTTGTTTCATGTGCTTCCATAGGGTGACCTTTTACGTCAGGTATGGTTCCCTTAAAAAATCCTCCTCTCACCATTTGATTCTAAGCTGCTTGAGGTTTAAAATCTTCATTTCTTCTTGAGATGGAATCTCCTTGATTATCAATATTCAATTCCCCCATCTGTATTTTTAATCTTCCCAATACAATGTCGGGGTTAACACCTGTTTCAATCATAATTTCTTTCATATCAGTAGCCTTAGTCATTGCTTCCTCCAGGGTATCCATGTGGGATGTTCTGATGGCATATTTCACATTCAGGGGAATTGCATTCTTATAGCAACTGAGAATGAACGGGTCATTTGGTCTTTTTTCTTCTGGGTTTCTACTCAAAGTCTTATGGAACCTGAGATTAAAATCTGGTATCCTTTCATTCTTCCTTAACCCAATCTGGGTGAATTCTATGAGGAGGGTATGGCAGGAATTTGGGGGGGAAAACATATTTAGGAACATAACTTCGAGGCCATTAAACAAGCGAATGGATCTACTGGGAAATGTTGTATAGAATTCATAATCTCTTTCTGATAAAGTTTGCAAAATTAACCTCACCATGACATCATCATGTTCAAATTGGTGGAATTCACAAACATTAAGAAATAAATGAAAATGCCTCTTTGTATCGATTGTCCCATCTCCAGAAAATTCCTTCAAGGTTCCCTTAGGGAGAACTAGGAGTTCATGTTGTTCACCCTTGAGATTAAGAGGGGAATATCTCACCCTTATTCTATTTCCAAACCCTGGGATTCCTTGGTTTCTTGCAACATCTCTTTCCCCTTCTTGTCTCTCATCATGATGATCAATTCAGGGAAGTTCATCTCTTGTTGCCATTTTTGAGGAGGTTTCAGAATATGATTTTTCACTTATAGGGACAAAGATTTGTTTACTTTTACTTCGGGTGATGGGTCCCTTGTATTCCTCTGGCTTCAATATTGATCTTGTTCTTGTGCTTCTCTATCCAATCTTTGATTTCTTCGATCTTGTCATTCTTCTCTCCTTTGTCTTCGAAGAATTTCTCTTTCTTCTTCTTGGACTAAGATCTTCCAGGACCCTTCTAACTCTTCTGAAGTTTGGGATATTGATATTACTAGATTATATAATTGGTGCAAAATGCTTCATTGATTATTTAGTCCAATTTCTAAATGGGGATGGTTACCTTGGGGTAAAGTCATATATTTCTTTCAAAATGATGGGGTAGGTTCCAATTTTTCAGTTCATGTCCCCAATATGGTCACCAAAAATTTTGACGCTTGAATCTGTCAGGACCAAAATGACAACCTCACAAGGATGCGAATCCTCCTAAATTTTTATAGAGGTGGTACTCCTCTCTCCGAGATTTATAAAATGTGGGAGTTTTATACGAAGTCCGCCAACATAAAGTAAAATAGATATAATAGAAAATGGAAAATATTTTTATTTTCTTTTAAAAAGAGAGTTCCTAAGAATGGACCAGGAAACACACACATTCATACATTTCAAGCAAATAAACTGAATTCCTCACATCCATCATAGTAGGGCTAAAGATTTTTGATCACATAAAACTAAAATAAAATGATCACCATGCATAATAGAACTTTGATAGAGTAGTACATAAGTAGCTCAAATGGAGACAATGATAGATCAACCTCAAATACTTTATATTCAGAAACACTGGGTTACAAAGTATAGTCGAGATTGTTCCCAAAATAACTCTCTTGGAATTTCTAAAAAATATATAGTTCAATACATATCCTTTGAAATTAAAATGCGTTTGTCATAATAGATGGGATTGGGGCTCTCGTGGACCATAAAGAAAATATGTATAATAATGAATCTCGTATAAAGAAGAAAGTGGGCGGTGAAAGGCAACAAGACCTGGAAAGAAGAAAAAAAAGGAAAATATTAGTCTTCGGTTAAACCTTTCTATTTAAAGAGGTGGAGTAACTGGATGAAGAGATTGGTAGAGACAAAAAAATGTGATCTGTATGAACTTACTATGATGGTATCTCATGGTTTGTCACTTTCTCGTTGATTTCCTTTTATGGCTCTCCTCAACGACTACAGGAACCATCTCAGTCGTCCTTTTCCCTTCATTGGTGAGCTTGTTGACAACCTTTTTGAACCACTCCTTGATGTAACTCCTCATTGTTGCCACATTGATTTCATGCCAGATTTTATATTAAAGAGTTCACCTTCCAAGTCCCTTAGATCAATAGAAATGTTCCACAATGCTTCTTCAATATCTTCATTTTTAATCAAATAACCAACTAGCCAGTTTTCCACGTTATCTTCACCATATTCAAGAATGCCATAGGATTTTTCAAATGGCAACCCTTTAAAGATCTCAACTTGTTCATAAAATTCTTGCTTGCTTAAGAACAAGAAGTTGAGTATCAATCTAAGGTCTTGGAACTCATTTGTGCTACCATCTAGATCTATCTCAGTTAGTTTCTTGAATAATTCCTTTCGTCTAGTTATGGCCTGACTGCATGATTGAACAATACCATTAAGGTTTTTTACCTTTTCCTTCCAGCATGCGTTCAATTTTTTTATTCGGTTCAGAGAAGGGAGATCCTCCTCTCTTCTTTTCAATTATGTCATATTAGTAAATTTAACACCAAATGGTACAACTGCATCAAGGTATAAAAATTCCTCGTTTTTCAAATCTACTTGCAGATATTCATGAAAAGCATGTGCTCTCGCTCCAAAAGAGACCATGCTCTTTGACATCTCCCAAGCCTCTGTTATTAATTCCATTCTTTTCTTGATATTATTTTCCACATAGCCTCGGGCTAATGTGAGAAGGCTTGTCAATTCTTTTAACTTTTTCGCAAGTGTGGTAGGCCCGGTCATTGATAAAGGGATAAAAAGTACTAGAAGGGGAATTAAAGCTTCCTCCAATTTGTAACATCCCCGACCACCAACAGGCCGGGCCATGCCACTACTCATATGCTTTACTTAACTCTGAAAACATTTGTAACATCCCCGACCATCCATGTCGAGCCACGCTACTCCAGAGAACACTTCCATTCTCTGTGCGGAACATACTGTAACATACTCAACATCCAAACTAAGCTATGCCACATACAATCTTCTATATGCATGCGATTAAAACATATCCATGCATAGAAATCTTGTGAAATATTATATATAAAGCGTGAACAGACAAATACATTATGTAAATGCACAGATTCACATTGAAATAGCAGTAAATATATACATGCATCATATATAGGCAATACCCATAAAAATAAACACAGTTATAATCACACATATGATAACCCATAAAAATATGCACATAAATAACAATGAAGCATGTAAATTTATCACACAATTGACACTTATCTTGGTAAGAATGTCACCAACTGCGTGCATACCTTCCACGAACCTCCCATCCTTAGACCACACTATTCATCACTCTCAATAGTGAGTCACCCCCGAGATGGGACTAAACTCCACTCGGGTAAAGGGTTCCTAACTGGGCTAATGGCTCATGGAAAACATGAATGACTCCATCACCGGTGCCTACTCAAACTAACAGCCTATAGTCTCTAATTCCCCACATGCCTATCCCACCCAAGGAAGTGTGCCCCTTCTCTGCTCAACAGTCCCTCGTCTGCCCCACTTCCCTTCCATGGCTTCAACAACAGAACAAACAAGAAGTCTCAGAGCCCTGCAGTTGTAGTTTAACACCTTTAGGAAATAAATTCCCAACAATTATCTCACTCAGAGAATTGATCACATGCTTGAAAAACCGCCTCTTCAATATCCCATGGGCCTGAGAAACCACTTCTTTAGTCCAGATCCCACACTCACCAACTAGATGAACACATATGGCTATGGATACAGGTTTAGGTACAATGACATGAAGTTATGGAGGTCAATTGACTATGTGAGTGAAAGCTCCTGGGATGGCTACATGGATGAATGCATAATAGAAAGAGTGATGGAAGAAGTGATGAAAATGAACTAAGTCCCCACAATATGTATGCATGTCCCCAACTTGACACTTGTCATGTTGGGAGCTACTTTGGCCCACTTGTCCCCAACTTTAGAACTTAGGATAACATAATTATCCATACTTTATACTTTAAGAAATATTAATATAATATTCCTTTTTGGCTTAAGCTCCCTATCTTATCCCTTTCCATTAACTTTTGGCCCCCACCCTTTCCCCAACTAGTGGAGTTTAGTTCCCCATCTCTTTTATCATGGTCAGTCTACGTGCAACGTGTTAAGAACCAAACTTCAATATAGCATAGAAAAACCTCAGGAAAAGTACTCAACGCCCTGAAAAAGAGATAATTTCAGATAATAAGCCTCTTCAAGGGGGCAACCTCCTTTTACCCCACTTAAATGTTCAAGTACCAGATGATTCAAAATGGAAATGTCTCCTTGGTATATATAGGAGACTAGGAGGTATAATTACAAATAATGGCCTAAAGCCGACATAATTAAAATAACATTACTAATCTAAATTACAACTAATGGCCTAAAGCCGACATAAATAAA
>ML777490.1:24237-98138 GCA_009831015.1 Picea engelmannii | reverse complement strand
ATGTTCAAGTACCAGATGATTCAAAATGAAAATGTCTCCTTGGTATATATAGGAGACTAGGAGGTATAATTACAAATAATGGCCTAAAGCCGACATAATTAAAATAACATTACTAATCTAAATTACAACTAATAGCCTAAAGCTGACATAAATACAATAGTATTACTAATCTAATATGTCCCAATTAAGGGGTAATGAGCCAATATTAGGGCTTAACACAACGATGTATTTATATTAATTATGAGACATGTACAGAAAGAGGTGCACTAGCCCTTAACATCTAGGCTCTCCGGCCTAATAAAAACATAATCATACTAGCTTATAATAACTGTTTCACCAGCCTATAAAATATATCATATACACAAAGGTTCACTGGCCTCAATATTGCACGCACTTAAGATGTTGTGTGCAGTATCCTGGGATGTGCGTCATTTTATTGTGCAATACATGTGCGCACTACACCATGGAAAATGCAAGCCAAAAATATATCAAACAACTCACCACCTTAAGTACATTATTACATTTATAGTTGGGGTTCTACCTGGGGATATTACACAATTCTTTGATTCACTCCTTTAACCTGACATTCTACACTTCAAGGCCTCCAATATAATTGTCTAGAGAATATCTAGTTGCTCAGTGTATCTGGGAAATTTGGGAAGGCTGCATGTTTTGTAGGTTAATATACTAATGAGAATTCCCCTTCTTTTTCCTTACATCTCTTTTCTCAATAATCAAATTTTTGGATTCACTATAAAAAACAACGCTCTGAAATGCAAAAGACTCTTCTTCATCGAAGGTCTCGGTCTCAATTATTTCCATCTGATGGTTCTGGTGTGTTATAGCAAGATTTTCCTCACCCTATGAATTTTTTCTCAGAAGGCCTTGTTCCATTTCCCTATGAAAACTTAAAGTCCCTTTTTGCAAATCCTAGAGCCAAAAACATTATTTTTCCACATATACATTCCCTACTTATTTTATAGCATGCATATACGCAGGTTGCACCACTACAACCCATGTAGATCGGGTTTTGTGACCAAAATTAAAAAATGATGTCAGGTTTCCATGTCACGTCATGAGATCCATGTTCCTTGGCCTTCCATATACTGGAAAAGTTCTGATTCGGCCCTTCAGTTCCACTTGAAGGCTATAAATGAGACAAATCCGAGCTATGGAAAAGAAGAGAAGAATTTGACTTTGAGAGCAAAGTTAATCTGAAGAAATTATTCACTTTATATTGAGTCTGCATCCCTTTGTCCTTTTAAGTATGAACACATTTTTCAACCCCCAAGCTCTGTTGAAATTACTAAGACAACTGAGAGGGGGTGTGAATCAGTTGTTACTGTTCTTAAACAATTTTAAGTCTATTGAACCATTTTTAATCTTTCTCCAAGTAACCATCAATATTATACAACATATGGAAAACATAAATAATGAGCATCAGTCACACATAAGATATATACAGAGACGAGGAAATCCATAAAGGGAGAAAACCTCTTCTTCTTCGAAATGATAGGAAGTATTTTAAGTTCTGTACATCATCTATGTTTGAGCACCAACTCAAAGTGAGGCTACTACCTCTGTTTCACAAGCTCCAACTTGTTGAGAGCACCAACTCTCTGGTTTCTCTAGCACCCACTAGAAGGAATCACCAACTTCTTGAGTGTTCCAACACTGACTGGATGGAAGCAACTATTTCCACTTATACAAGCACCAACTTGCATACAAAAAACTCAGTGTTTTCCTAAGCACCACCCTGCCACCCTATTTTCTAGCCACAACTAGATGGAAGCTACAACTCCCAATATTCAAGAATCAACTTGAATATCAGAGAACCACAATCCTCCCTAGAAACAACCTACCTCCCTGTTTATAAGTAAAATGATTGAATGACCAACAACGTAGGTGTTTCAATTCTTACCACTTCTCTTCTGTCCTGCAATTCTTCTATGCTTCTATATATTCTGCAATTCTGCTATGCTTCAAGCTATTCTGCAATTTTTCTCTTGCTTCTGTCTTTTCAACATATGTTACTCATCTCTGAGTTTTATCTCACACTGCGCATACTATCGGTCTCACACTGTGCATGCTATAATTTTCCCTTTCTTACAGTTCAACTCATTTTTCATTCAGAACAACCAGCCATACATAGTCATTGTGTCTTTCTTTTATGCACTTCACACAACTTCAGTTACACCTCAAATTCCTAGGACAACAATGCTTCAACCACTTAATCACCAACTATCCAAGAACCATGATTCGATTTTGCTAATTGAATCGTAACTGAACAATTAATCATAAATATCAACAATATCCCTTCGATAAAATTTCCATTTAACAATCATCGTTGGATTAAATCCACAAGGTCTTGCATTTATCCCATATGCCCATTGGCTGTGACCATGGGCCTAATCAAAATGCATTTCGCATTTCACATTTGGGCAATCCTGTGTCGAAGGGTCTCGATGCTCCAAGTTGTGATCACCGAAATGGAGCTTAGCTCCACTAGCTCCTCCCTCTCACATGACCATCAGCGGTGACCACAGCCTACACCAAAAGGTGTTTCGGATTTCGTGAACTTAAGAAATTCATCGATCCTGATCAATTGTCGAGATCTCAATGATCTGATGGTCTAGATATCATCGCGATCTCGAGTTTCAAGATTCCTGTGATGAAGGGTCTCGACATTCCAAGTTGCAATCCCCAAAATGAAGCTTAGCAATTAGCTCCTTCCATTAAGCCTTCGACAATGTGACCTTTTCTGTGATCATGGGCCATACCTTATTGGGATTTCACATATCACGAGTTGCAAGGTTAGAACATTTCCTTCCTTTGAATTTGCAGTCAACAAAATGTTAATCCCTTGCCACATGGCCCTCTTGGATCAATGTTGAAGATCTTATCATGATTTCGCAACTTCACAAGCCTTCATCATGCCTGATCAACGGTCCACGATCTCCCTTTGATCAATGAATCATATTAAGTCGTGGTTTCACATTTCACTATTTCATAGGATAGAGCACCTCCTTTCTTTGACTTCCCAATCAATGAAATGTCAATCGCTCACCATGTGTCCTCTGCATCCAACGTTCCACAACATACCTCGATCCAAAGGTCCAAATCAATTCTCGAGATTTCAGATATCGCAAGTTCCCACACCATGTTCCGTTGACTCCTCCAATGTGCAGGTCAATGAAATTCTAGTCACTTGTCACGTGTCCTGCTTGAAGATGGACAAACCTCCTGCTTTTGGGATTTTGTAGGCCCGCTTCATCTTGCATGTAAATATCGTGCTCCTTCTTATGGATCCAATGATGGTTGTTCTTCGAGCTTAGATCTGACGCCTGAGATCTATTCTCTTCTACTGTGCACTCCTCCTATCTGAATTCATATCTGACGATCATCGAGAATTATGAATGGGATTCAATGATCACTGTTGTTCTTCACTGTTGATATATCCATTGCCATGTCATTCTTGCTGTGCTACTGATCGTGCTGATCTTTGCCATCAATGACAAACACGCATACTCTACCTTTGTTTGAAAACATGCCAACAAGATCTTCCCTACTTGATTGAGTAACTCATTGTCTCTATTATATGAGCTTGCCTTTGGTGGAGGATTGAAGTGGTGGAGGCCCAACTGGAAGAGACTTAGTTTTTCGGTTCCGAACCATGCCGACATAGAAGTTTGTAATTCATTCACTTATGTTGATTACCTTTTAATAGAAATACTCTTTTCTCGTCCAATTAATATCTTGCAAATATTTGAATTATTATTCCATGGGTGTATTTGTTATGAATGTTGATGGATTATGCTATTGAATGTGCTAACATCATATATTATCACCATATGCTTGCATTTATTGGTTGTTGAGGACAAGTTGCCGGGATATTGATTTGAGTCAAGTGCTCAACGATGGACTTCATCGAACGTTTGGATGAAGTAGGCCTTTTATCATGTCTTTCTAGCATATTTTTTTATATAGCATACCTAAGATTAGAGTTGCTTTATGCAGTCATTTTTGTATGTTGTGGTTTACCCCTAGCCATAGAGAGATTTTCCTCGTAAGATGGTGAGCAGTGTTCTCTAGCTGGTCGACATTGGAGAACACTTTATCAATGTCAATTTTGAGTTCTATGTCCTCGAGGGAGAGGTCATGGATATCACCTTCTCCTCGAGGTCCCTCCTCTTCTTGAATAATGTTTTTATTTTCTTCCTCAAGGGAAGTTTATGAGAACTTTCAATTTTTCCAGAAGGAGGGTTCTTATCTCCTCCTTAGCCTGAAGAACCGTGGGTTATTTTCTTACTTGGGTAGGTCGTTGGAGTGTTGCTTCGAGATGTTGTACTCTTTGGCGTGACAGTCAGGGATTGGGAACTTTTCTCACTTGGAAATTTTCCTCTCTTCTTGTATGACTCATTGGTGTTGAGTATTGTCTCTAGGTCACTGGTGTCATGAGAAAGAGTTCTTGAGGCATTGTCTCCCTCTTCATTCAAAATAGTGTTAATGAAATAATTGTTGAAACCAACAACCAATAGATGTTCTACAAAAATACCACTAGGGTCGAACTCTTTTATGGTTTAAACATATTTTGAATTAAGGTTGTGGAAGTGGCCTGCAAATTCATCAATCTTGTTTATATTTCTGAATATGAAATCCCCAACTTTCTAAGGAAGAGGTATGATTGATTTTTTCTCTTTTCATAGAAAAAATGCAACCAATAGGTGTACTTCCTTGCTATTTTAGCAACATAAATTTTGTCAGATATGTGGCATGGAAGGAAAGAAGGATTTTATCTGGATCCAAAAATCCTTATAATGTTATAATTTTCCATTTTTTTAGTGTCCCCTTCCTATCCAGGAAATTACTCGCCTGGTAAGACATCCGGGGAGCGTTCATTCCAAACAAAAATTATTTAAAAACTGAGACAAAATCATTAAAGACTTCATAAAAATGCTGGGAGGCCTTGTGCCTCCATAATGTTTGATACCATAAGGTTACTAGGTCGAATTCATATTTTACCTTCTTGCACACATATAATCTCAGGAATTGGCAGCAATGCGTTATCGTGAAAACAAAATAAGATGACATAAATAATTTTTTTTCCTTCTTGTATTGTGCCAATTGGGAAGATATTTCAATGGAAATCAACTTACCCCAATCGAAGATGGCCTATTCTTTTACCGTAAAATATAGAATGTAAAGAATCATCCAGGATATGCTGGCGGTAGTTTCCTGTCCTATTGTCCTCATAAAAAGATATGCAATTTCCTCGAAGGGATTTTTAAATGAGCCAACCTGCAATATTGTGATGTCCTTGAGGACGTCCGCTGGGTTCTATAGGAATTTAGGTAAGAGGCCTAGTCCATTGTCATTCTTTTTTAAAAACTCCTTGCAATATTCACCTTTGAAGGTGAGAATTGGCTCGGGAAGCCTCAACATCTTACGAAAAAACTAAGGTGAGAGAGAGACAGGGGAATGGTCCTGCAACTAGATGATTCGCTGGATTGGAATGTATATCTCAGAACACCAGGTGACCAACTCCTTACAATCAAAAAATTTCGGGACACACCCTGCGCGTGTAATTCCAGACATCCATATTATTTCCTTCTGGGCAAAAGGGGATGAATAATAGGAATATGCCCAGGACCACTGAAAAATATGATCCTTGTGCCCAAAAATATTCAGTGTATCTCCATAGAACTGATGTCAAGATGCTGCCATAAGTTGACGAGAACGTTCCCTTGCTCCAAATTATGTTAGAAATGAACACTAGAGGGAGATGATATAATACTCTATAAATCTTGTTTTAATGTGTTTTAATAGGAGATCTCCTTGAGCATTTCACTTATTAATGACCATCCTTTCGAACCTGTATGGTATGTTATTAGCATTAAAAGAATAGTAAATGTGGATTGGGAAGGGCGCGAGGGTGGCGGGGATGGATGGGGGAAATATGTGACTTGAGATTTTGGTGAACACAGGAACCCGCGATGTTATGAGGCATGAAATTGGCTAAGTGTGGGACGACACAACATTTATATGGATTCATGTAGGTGGAATGACACTTAGGCAGTTCGGGGAGTCTGAGGATCGAAATGTAGATTGAAAAAATCTTTGGTGCAATGTGTATATGATGGAATGCAGGAACATGAAAACTCAATCCCATCAACTAGAGAACTCACGATTGTAGAATCAACTAAGTATGGAACAACACAGTGGTCAGTCAGACTTGTGATGTGAAATTGTATGTGGAGGTGAGAAATTGTAAGTCCGCCAACTCGAGAACTCGTGGTCTAAAATGTGACTAAGTGTTAGAACTAGAAAGGGATAGTAAGTGGGAAAAAAGATAAGGGGAAAATGGGTAAGTGTATAAGCGGGAAAAGAAAGGGATAAAATAATTCGAGAGAATAGAAAAGGGGAGGGAATTTTTTGGAAGTAGGAAATGACCTCAACACTTTTCCAGGAGAAGGAAGCCAACCTAGAAGCTAGAAATATGGGAACCCTATGATCTGAGAAGAAAAACTTGAGACATACTTTTGAGCTACCAAATCAGACTCATCCAAAGCTCTGAAAACACTCATGGGGGGTTTGGATAAAATCCTTCCTTAGTACAACTTTGACATCCAAAGCATCAGGCATGTCACCGAAAATTGATAATTGGGACCCCGAAGCAGAACACACAAAGGGTCTGGAAAGAAAGCCTCCCCCGAGCTCCTGACAAATGACAACATAAATGGAGAGACCATGTCAGGGGGGCTACCAGATGAAAATTTCCAAATGAGTTGGCCATCCAATCGATCATATTCGTAGTCTACCTTCTCCTCCATATTGGTTAGACAAAAATCGCCTAGCAAAATGGACAAAAAAAATATGTAAAAAACCGTCCATTGTGAAAAATCAAGAGAAAAATGTCACCACCCTGAAGACCTAGGGTAGATTGCAAAGCGAAGCACGCCTAGAAATACAAAGAGGACTGAGGAAACTTATGGCTAGGGTTTCCACATAGGCCATTTTTCCTCCCATATGTCTTTGAATATTTTAAAATTTGAAGGAAATGGAGGTGGGATTTCAGTTAATTGATAAATAAATTATCCATTTATAACACTTTTATATTTAGGAGCCAATTTTTAGTTTTTTATTTGCAGTGGTGCGAGTGGTCAAGGCCATAGTTTCAATTAGGTCATAGTTTTAACTCCAAAAATAAAGTGGTGCTACTGGTAGAATCAGTTTTTGATGCGAGGGCCAATTTCAAGGTTTTGTCTATAATGTTTGTAATGTCAAGGCCACGATTTTTAAAAAATTGCAATTTTAACCACCTCCCAAAAAAATGGTGCTATCGGTAGCACCACTTTTTGAAATAGGGTAAAAAATGCGACCTTTAAAAAAAATGAGAAATCTCCTTGTGGACTCATAGCCTCATCTTGGGGGTGGCTTGTTGTTGAGAGAAACTGAACAACAAGCATATGGCTAGGAGGAACATCCTTTATTTGTATTAAGTTGGTTATTTTATAAACAAATAAGTTTTTTTTTATGTTTATGATGTTAATTCCATTGTGTAAAAGGTTTTATATGAATTCTTTGTGTTTGCTGTTTTTCTTGAACAATTGCATTCATGTTTTAAATTATGATGTTAGATGCATGTTAAATTATGGGCTTGCTACTCCTTGATTTAATTTATATGTATGGCATAGTTTAAATTTCATGTTAGCAGGAAGGTAACAATATGGGTGTATCTATTTATACTCATGATTTAGTTACCATATAGTTGTAGCTGTTTAACTACCTAGGTTGGTTGACCCGACCGAGTAATCGACTGACTTAAAAAATCGACTACAATCCCAGTCGACTATCATTTTAATCTAATCAATTGTTGGGTCTAGTCGACATGTTCGACTAGCCCCTCCAACAAGTGGTCTTAGGAGGATTTTTTCTTATAACATCAAGAACACCACTTCAATCCTTTTTGAACTTTCCTAACTCACAGAGGAAATGATGGTTAGTTTGTAATGGAATTGCACCATTTGGAGTCCCAACATAGCTACCATTGACCTAAACCAAATGAAACAATAACATTAACTCAGATAACTAGGGAGATATTCCCTCTTTTACACAGTTGATCACTTCTATGTGTGGTCGAAGAATCCATAACCAAAACAAGGAAGAACCACAATGTTGAGAGACACAATAAAATATGTTTGTCCCTCACTATTAACCCACCTTTTTTGTTGAATTGAAACTCCTTACACCTAATTATAATTAACATAAGTGAGAAAATAAGTAAAATAGTGAAATATCACTGCTTCATAACTAGAAAAATTTTCATCCTTGAATTGTTTGCCAAGTAACTGGATATTAAATGGTTTGTCCACTTGGGGATATATTTGTTTATAATTGATACTAGATCGATCATATCATCTCCCACCACAGTCATCATATGAATCATTTTGGATTTAAGGATCAAGAGGCCTTTGTATAGGTCTAATTCCTCAATTTCATTATTTATGGTAGTCCCAATCCCCCAAGAATATTTTACTTTTGGGTCTCCCTTTGATCCAATGATGACTTCCTCCACACCTACTAGTTGACACATGAAGGTTTGAGTTAGGATTTGAAATCCAGGATCGTAGGAGGTTTAAAGGGTTTGCAATAAAAGACATAGTTTGTGACATATGTTGAGTTCATGGTTTTGAATTTGAGGATGAGGCTAGCTTATTAAAACAATTTTGGTATTTGAACTTGTGTAAAGAGTGATGGTTTGTAGAGTTGTCAATTTTGGTAATACTATTAGTAAAAGGAATTTTAACGATGTCTTAGTATGAAAGAGAAAAAATTTCAGTGATGGTAGAGATAAGTTTTAGTTTGAAAGATCATGCAGTGTTGACAAAAGAGAGATCTAAATTCCACAATTCAATTGATGGGCATTGCGTGAGATGAAACAAATATTGCACCCATATTTTACTAGTAATGGGTTTCTTAACTTGAATAGTCATGCCTACTCCAAGGGAATCAAACATTGAACCTCTAGTATGCATTGCAACAACTAATATTAATAAGCTTGTTGAAGAAAAAAGTCAAATTGACCATGTATTCACGGGTGTTTAATGAGGATTCAAGATAGAAATTTGAGGACAAGTGCACTTTTTATTCCATGAGGGCTCCTTGTTTCAAATCTAGTGGTAAAATCTCCCTTTTAAACCAAGTATCATAAGTTTATCATTTAAAACAAATTCAAACACCAAAATATTATGATCATAACTCTTACCTGAAAATCCTTTGTGCTCTCAATTGTCAATGCTCCAAAAACTGAACTAATGTGCAAAATGGTTAATGAAGGATACAAGTTATGACAAGGAATGGTAACTTTGAAACATCCCACATCCATCACACAAAATCAATGGAAAATATGTTTACAACAAGATGGATTTTTTTTTTTATAAGTATAAAACTATGTTTTTTTAATAAAGTGCAGAAATGATTTTCACATAACTTGAAATCTATAATCTAGGTTTTTTCAGTTTTTTTATGAGTAGACGAATGAGGGTGAAATAAATATGCTCACCAAAAATCCTCAAGACCCAGATTGACATCTGTGGAAAATTTGTTTTTTTCTTTAGACTTGTAGTAGCTTTTGTCACCCACAACATTGTTTAGTCAACAATGAAAGCTATGACATAAGGAAGAATGAAGTTTGCATACCATTCCATGAGATTGTTGTTGTTAGAGATGGCATGTATATCAGTTGTATATATTCTTATACAAATTGTTGGGTTATTAGTATGAATGAATGCACATGGTTTACTTTTCAAGTTGATAATCTTTTTGTTGTTTCCTACACATAGATTAGATAAAGTGAGATTTCTTGTTGGATGGGAAAAGAGAACAATTGCAAGATGCAAGTGTTTCCATACAAGAACCAACACTTAAAAAACTTGAGGTTGTTACACAAGAACTGACTACAAGAGGCTCAACTACAACTCAAGTCCTTCTAGCATTGCTACCAAATTTTTAGAAGGAAGAAGACCTAATCACACAAGTGCAGAAAGAGTTAGTTACATGGTTGCATGAGTACATGCAACATATTTGGTTGGGGGGAATGTTCAGTCACAAAAATTACCATCTTTACACAACCTTTTCCCCTTGTTTTTTAATCCTTTAACCCCATTTTACTCCATTTTTATGCTTATATGTGGGATTAGGCTCAATATTTTTGAATGCATTTATTTTAGTATTTTAAGTGAAATTATGACCAAATATTAGAAAAATAACATACTTTCACTTATCTTTAAAAATTGGGTTAGTTGTTGATGATTACAGGAACATTTAGAGCTTGTAATAATGCAAATTTTTATCACTTAACTCCAAATTCGAATTTCCTCTTCAACCATTGAACATTTGATGAGGATTTGGGATGATCATTCAAATATATTGGATTTAGAAGAATCCCGGAGCCCTTGATACGATTTGTTATCAAACATCATAGAGATTTTGGAGATATTGTTGACTTCCTAATTATTGGCAATTTGTTGTAACCACATGAGAGATTTGTGGATTTGAATTTATTGTTTCTTATCTTATTTTCAAAGATTTGTTTTTGTATAAATAAGAGTCCCTTCTCCATTCCAAAGGGGAGGACTCTTGGAGCATGTGTTCAAATTATGATGGAATAGAATAAAACTTCTTGATATTTCTTTTCATATGGTCTGTCATTCTCTAGTTTTATATGTATTATGATTTGATTTAGTTTATGATGTTATAGAGTTTGTTTCCTTTTTCTTGGGAGATTTATCTCACTCCAAATAGATCATGGTGTTCTTTTATTTTATTTTATATGTCTTTATTTAATTTTGCAATTTGATTTCATGAACAATCTTTTCTTTTTGCAAGTTAGATTAGCTTTCTTTTAGGCAATGATTCATGGAAACAAGAAGTGCCTAAATAATGTCAACATATAAATTGGTGACAACATGGTTCCAATAGCATGATCAGTGTTCAAGTACATGATCATTTTTAGGAATGATTAAGTTTGCTTTTGATCAATGAAGTGTGGTGTGTTTCATTTCCATACTTAGTTTCATTGAATTATATTATGAAATATACCAAATGGAGTATTGTTGTAGAAGGTGTAGTTCTCGAAGATTGAACACTTAAATACAACATGATTTACAACACTCATAGATATATTAAGGTATAATTCAATGATGAATTTGTCTTTGGTTCCATTTATTTAATGCAATTTATTTCATACTACAAATAATCCAATTCTGCACTTACTATGTTTTCATTTCACAAGTTTACATACTCCATATTGATAATATAATGTAACAAGATTTATACATATAAACCACCTAACACACCCATCACCGATCAATGAATCAACTTATCTATAATTTTGTGTCGATTACTAGACCTCAAAAATGTTTTACATCCTAAATTTAAGGGTGATGTACAAGTATATTATAATGCTACAACACACTTGGATAAAGGTACCAAAGTATGTTTCTAATTCAAAAGAATATTACTGGGTATTCTACCACATCTTCTTCCATTTTTGCCTTACCAAAATTTTGGAAAAGGAATAGTCAGGAGACGGTGAAACTGTTCAACATATTCTCAAAAAAATTCATCATACTTATTTATTGTTGATTGGTACCATGATTATTCAAGATCCAAAGCTTTCAAAGACTTATCTTCTCAAACCTATCTTGGTACCTCTAATAATTTGGTCTAAGTGATAGTCTCATAGTTTAGGGTATGAAAATATGGAGAATGAAGGTAAAGGGAATTGTAGGGAATTTGATGCAAGTGCATGCATTATTAACAACAAGGCATAGATGTACAAATAAAGTGAGAAAATTTGTACTGGAGAAAACTTAATTTGTTATCCCAATTTTGATGATGTTACATAACTTGATTGAAGCATATCCAATGTCTAATCCTTTCTGGGATAAAGTAATGTCTACAAAGATAGGGTTGGGACTTAACAAACTGAAACAAGTTGAGAGATATAACAAAAATGAAGAAATGGAAAAAGGAAAAGTTGAACAAAAAAAAATGCAAATGAGAAGAGTGATAAGGCCACATGATTAAAAAAAGGATTCCTTCAACAAAATGTCTTAGAAAAAAAAGATATGAAGATGAAGATCTTAACACTCTTGGTAGATTAAAAGTTGCAATTATTGATTTGACGACTGCACACATTTTTGAGTTGCATGAATATTTTAGTTGTCTTATGTTAGGATTCTGATCTAATTTGGATACTAGAAAATTTATATGGCCTTCGACAAAGATTTGGAATACTTTGAAGCCTAGTAGTCTACATTTACACACCCTAACCAAGTAAATAAATTTTTGGTCTTTTTTTTGAGGTATCTCTTGGGATTTTTTAGGCTTATGGGTGACATCTTTCAGAAGCGTTTCAACCTTCTCTAGTCTTTCAGCACAATGCAACCTTTGTATGAAAAGAAACTCAGAGAAATTTATTCATTGGACAATGAAGTGTAGGTCATGCAATATTTTGAAATTTTGAATGAGGTTGTTGGATCAAAATATTTGGAACTAAGTTGAAGTGGCCAACAATATTTTTATGCCTGTGACATGAAATTTATTATGAGCATGATGTTTGTAGGTAAAGAATTATTTATATATTTTGCTGAAGAAAGAAGAATTGAATCATGAGTGTGGTGATAGAAAGCAAGGAAGTAGAGGATGCAATTTACAAAGTTTGTAAGATTCTTATGTGGCTAGCTGATATTGGTATAAAAATATGGTTAGAATCCTTGCAGTGAATTCATGAAATTTGTATGTATATTTGAAATGACTTCTAGGTTGATGTAAATTCTTCAAATAAAGGATTATATGCTTGAATAATTACAGTTTTTTGGTTGATTGAAAGTTCATATTGCAGGTGGGATGGTCTTGGATATGGAGACGAGTGTAAGTATATAATGAAGAGTATGTTCTACCACATGAAAGAGCTAAACATTATGAGAAGAATATCATACTTGTGAAATCTGATTTTTGTATGAGTAGGTTTGAAACAAAACATTTATGATTGGAATTGTTAAGGATATAGGTTTACTATTCTATGTTGAGGGTGCCCTTGGTTAGAGATATTCTCCCCTAGATGAGGGCACCACATCCTCTTGAGTTCAGAGTTAGTTACACATCAATTAGGCTAGTGGAAGTCACTCATGCATGGAAACCTTATTTTTATAACTAACAATTGTATGCTCACCTCGGTTTCATCACCAGGAATGTGCATATCTCATGCATGTGTCCAAGAGGGTGCAAAAATTGTGATTGCATGTGTTTCTCTCACTCCACATGTGTGACTCGATTAACTAATGATTGCATGGACCAATTAACTAGGACTAGGTGGAAAATTACTTCAGTTTCTGTCAGTGAGTGTCTAGATATCTCTAGATCACTACTATGAAGACTTCACTTAGCCATATAGAGTATATCATGTGTATTTTACCATTTTACTCAACAATTAATACAATTATTTCATTCTACTATCTTCTCTTCTCTCTTGTGTTCATTTTCTACTATCTAGGTTCCTTGTGAAAATTTCACATGGTATTAGAGCCTTGATTTCTAGGAGAAAGTGCACAAGCATTTCTATTTACAGGTACAAGAGGAAGATGTAGCCAAAGAAGATGGATTAATCAATGAAAATACTTGTCGCGCCTCATAACTACTTCGAGTCGAAGCTGAAAATTTTGCATCAACTAATATGCAGAGGCTTGTACCTGATTACTATGGTGACAAAGATTTAACCAACTTATGTTTTCAATAAGAATAGGTATCTCAACCACATGGATGATAATTAAAACCTCCTCTATGTGTCTATATCCCCCAACTCTCTATTTCACATTGAAGATTGTACCAGACCGGATGAGATTTGGACAAATTTGGATGATCTCTTTGGAAAACATGATGAAATGAGAGGCCATATGCTCGAGGTCGAGCTAAATTCCTTAGATCAAAGGAATTTTGATAACATCTAAGACTTATTTGTGAAGTTCAAGTCCCTCCTCCTTTATCTAAAGGGACATAGTGTTGATAAATATACCTAAGAAACCTAGTTGATCCTTTCTATTTTGAAAAAACTTGGTTCAGATTATGCTATTTTCATCTCATCTTTCCATACAAATAGATTCACTTCAGGATCTACCTGGAAAATGTCGAAATTAGATCAATTTATTGAATCCCTCACACATGAGAATGAAAATCTCATCAATATGGGGATAATAAAGGGATCCAATGTGCATGCACTTGATATGCATGCGAGCAACAACATATGCAATCTGAAGACCAAGAAAAAAGGAAAGGGAAAGGTGCATGCAGAGCCAAGGAAGCAAGGGAAGACCAAATGCATTTACTGCAACCACAATTATCATCCCGAATTCGCATGCATGAAGAAACTTATTTATTTGATGGGGTATGTTCTTCAGAAGAACAACCTCATTGATCACATTCCCAAAGCTACCAATAATAAGTTGAAAGATCAAGCCAAACAAGGTAAATCTCATGCATTGATTTCCATTAACTCTTCTCCAGATGCATGGATATTAGATTTAGGTCCTACCCTAGTTAAATTCATTTTCCAAGGGAGACTAGAACTTGTGCACAACAGTTTTGAGAACATCTTGTGTGTTCCAAAACTATCTGTGAATCTTTTCTCTATTTATTAGATAACACATTATGGCAAAAGAAAAAGGGTGGAGTTCACACCTGATTTCTCAACCATAAATGATATGCATTATAACTCCATGATTGATGTTGGTGAGGTAAATCACCAATCTTGTTTGTATACATTTAGTAAATTCATTACTAAATCTGATTCTTCTTTACTACTGATGCATGCTGATGATACTAGTAGATTATGGCACAATATATTCAACCATATGAACTTTAAATACATGCAACAAATATACAAATAGGATATGGTCACTGGGTAGCCCAACATACATTTTTCCAAAGGATTTTGTCAAAGATGCATTCTTGGAAAACATACCCAAGAGAATTTTGAGAAAGGGAAGGCTTGGAGGGCCTCCTCTCCTTTGGAGTTAATCCAAAATGATCTGATGGGACCATTTCCTCATCCATACATAAACAAAGAAAGGTACATTCTTACATTTATTGATTATTTCTCATGATACACTTGGGTGTATTTTATCAGGTAGAAGTCAAAGGTTTTTGAGGATCTCAAATACTTCAAAGCACATGCAGAGACTCAGTTCAAGAGAAATATCAAAATCCTCCACACAGACAATGGGGGGGATATGTGAACTGAGATGTCCAACATATTTTTAAAGTGGTAGGTATACAAATTCAACACTCAATGCCTTACACTCCGCATTAGAACATAGTATACAAGAGGAAGAACATATCCCTCAAGGATATGGCCACTTGCATGTTGCTTGCAAGATCTATACCACCCAAGATTTGGGCCAAGGCACATAACTATTCCAACCACATTAAGAATAGATCTTCTCAAAAATATGTCAAGGACCGAAATCCCTTTGAGTCATGGAGTGGAAGCAAGCTAAAAATCACCCACTTCCAAATATTTCGATCACGCGCATGGGCCTATGTACCCTCTAAAAATAGGAAAGCATTAGATACATAGATTACCACATGCATATTCATGGGATATCCAAATGGTGTGAAAGGTTATAGGTTACTTGATACCTCTACTGACAGGCTCATAATTGAGCATAATTTTTAGTTTGAGGAAACTCCCTTTTGCATGCACCATAAGATCCACATGTCGATACCTCTGTACCACTACCTGACTAGACATCAATGATGGCACGTCCACTCACTCAGATCATGGTTCAAATATGAGCTCCAAATATGATTCAAAATATGATGAGAATGCCGATGATGAGCATTCATATGTTGAGCCACCATAGATTCCCAATTGGGCACATACCACCCTACATGTAGTAGGATACCTTGTAAGGGATATAATAGATTAGAGGAGGATGGGGTCTTAGTTTGAGGAACCTCCTCATGCACTCATAACTACCGAACTAGTGATACCC
Source organism: Picea engelmannii (assembly GCA_009831015.1). Classification (NCBI taxonomy): domain Eukaryota; kingdom Viridiplantae; phylum Streptophyta; class Pinopsida; order Pinales; family Pinaceae; genus Picea; species Picea engelmannii. The sequence goes on along the minus strand of ML777490.1, from coordinate 82,083 downwards.
ATGAATTTCTATATGGTTCTAGATTTAGACCCATAGAACTATGTAGAGGATGCATGGAATCCCTTGTGGGAAGCGGCTATGTAGAATGAGTACAACTCTCTCCTCAAGAACCAAACTTGGGATCTGGTTCCGCTTCCTTCATACATGAAGTTTTTCACATGCAGATGGGTCTACAGGACCAAGAAGGCACCAGATGGAAAGGTGAGTAGGTATAAGTAAATACTGATTACCAAAGGCTTTCAACAAATTCATGGGATATAATATGATGATACCTTTGCTCCTGTAGCAAAGATAGACTCCATCTAATTGACCCTTTCCATTACGACAGTCATGGGGGTCAGAAGTTTACCATATGGACATGAAGAATGCTTTTCTTCATGGGGATATCTCAAAGGATATTTGCATGGAGTAACCATAGGGGTTCATTCATATCTAATCCTTAGTATTCCAACTGAAGGAGTTTCTTTATGTCCTCAAGAAGGAACCTAGAGCATGGTATGCAAAGATATATGCCTACTTTCTTTCTCAACAGTTTGTTAGATGCAAATCAGATTTGAATGTCTACATGTTGGAGACCTTAAAATCCTTATTGATCTTAGTTCTCTATGATGATGACCTCCTGATCACAAGTAGTTTGGCCTCAACAGTTGTTGTAGTCAAAGACATTCTGCATGATATGTTTTCTATGACAAACATGGGTCCACTGCACTATTTCCTTAGTCTCTAGATCATTCAATATGCTTCAGACATCCAACTATCTTAGACTGAGTATTCCCAAGATCTCTTGGTTAGATTCCACATGACCAATTTCAAGTTGAAAACCACACCCTTTCTATCTAGGGTACATCTTGAGGATGACAGGAATACACCAATGGTGGAAAAAAACGTCTATCGAAAACTTGTGGGGAGCCTTCTCTATATCACCCACACCTGGATGGATCTCTCATATAGTAGGGTAGTTTCCAAGTAAATGTAGGAGCCAGATGAGGTACACTAGACAGATTCCAAGGCACAACAGGTTATGGGATCCAATATGCAATAGGTTGTGCATTGGATCTCATGGGATTCATTGATTCTGATTGGGTTGGAAATATCACAGATCACAAGTCCACATCTGGGTACACGATTATTTTGGGTTCTAGTCCCATCTGTTGGTTAAGAAAAAAACATTAAACTATTTCTCTATCCTCAACAGAGGCCGAGTACAAAGGAGAAATCAACGTCACTATTCATTCACTATGGCTTCAAAACTTCCTCACTAATCTCGACATCCAATTTCATTGTTCGACTATAATTTGGTGTGACATTCAGAGTACTCTCAAGTTTTGTGGAGACCTAGTGTAATTACAACAAACCAAACACATAGAGATACATATTCATTACATCAGAGATATGGTACATGACATGATCATCAATTTGCAATATTGTCCATGTGTTGAACATACTACAAACATATTCACCAAGACATTTACTGAGGAAAATTTCCACCTTCTATGCGATTGTCTTGGAGTGAAGGACATAGTTTCTTATAAACTGCCTTTCTTCCTTATTCTTTTTTATGCATTTCATTGTTGACGCTTAAATATGTTAGGACGGAAATGAAAACCACACGAGGATATGAATCTCCCTGCCTTTATATAGAGGTGGTACTCCTATTTGGCTAAAGATCTTCTTTAAATATTCTATATCAATAATATAGGATTGTATCAAATGACATAATCCAAATATTTATAGCTCATGAAAAATTCAAATTGTTGAAAAATAAATATATATGGGGAATTCCTTAGAAGTGGACCAAGAACCTCAAATACCACACATTGTAGGAAATACTGAAAATAAAGATATCCTCACATCCATCAGAGTGTAATAAAGTTTCTGATCACATTCAAAATAAAATGAAATGGTCCAATTACATAAGAGAACTTCAAAATAGTATTATTAATATCAAAAGAATATTTTGACAGATCGATTTCAAATATCTTATACTCAAAATTCAGAGTTATAAAATACAATCAAAATCGATTATGAAATAGTTCTATGGAATTTCTCAAAAATGATAATGTATATTACAGTATTGGAATTTCAAATGTATTCGTCCATAAATGGACTGGGATTGGGGCTCCCATGAACCATATAAATATTTACAAGAAACATGATGAAGAGGGAAGAATGAGGAACAAAGCGTGAGCAACAAGATCTGGAAAGAAGACAAAAGAAAGTTATCAAAATTTGGTTATATTTTTCTAATGAAAGGATAAATACAACTAGATGAATTTTGAGAAGGAAGAAAGTATGTAATCAATATATACTTATTGCAATGGAGTCTCTCCCTCATTTATGTGTCATTGTTGTCATTTTATCCTTCTTGCTAATAGTTTCTGGGCCGGTAACAACTGTCCTTTCTTGATTTTCTTATGTAATATTGATTAAGGCATTTCTAAACCATTCTTCTATATATTCTTTCGTTGGGGCCACATTTATCTCATGTTTAATTTTAACATCAAATAATTCACTTTCCAAATTTCTTAAATCATGTGAAATATTATGAACCGATTCTTCAATATCTTGATTTTTGATTGCATACTCTACTAGCCAATTCTTTATTTCACTTTAATTATATTCAATTATTCTATTAAAATTTTCAGTTGAAAGGGATTTTAATATATCCATATGTTCTTTAAGTTTTTGTCTTGTCATGAATACATAATTCACAGATAACCTTGGGTCTTGAACATCTCTAGTACTTCCAGGTGCCAAATCTATCTTCGAGAAGTTTTCTGAATAAGTTTTCTTTTTTGTTTACAATTTCATTGCAACTTTCCATAATGTCCTTCAAATTACTAATCTTTTTGACATGGCATGATTTTAAATCTTTTATTCTAGCTGGAGAAGGAAAATCTTCTTTTCTCCTTTTAATCTCAGTCATATTAGAAACTTTAATTGCAATTTTTTTATCAGCATCTTTATAAAAACCCTTCCTCATGCTTGCAATCTCCCTAGAGAAATTCATTGTATGCATTTAGTTGAGATCCAAAAGAAACAATATTACTTGATACATCCCATGCTTCCATAATAAGTGACATTCTTCTTTTTATGTTTTCTTCCACAAATTTTCTGACAACCATTACAAAACTTGATGATCCCTTTAATTTCAAATCAAGTGTTCTTGTATTTGCAATGGCCAACGGGCTTGCAAGAATTGGGGGTGAAATTAAAGTGGATTCCATTTCTCTAACATTTTCCTTTAATATGGAATTCTCTTCTTCCAAATCATCAATTAAATGTCCAAGGAATCACCACCTTGTGTATTTTAGATATTTGATATGCAAGCATTTTACTAAGGTCATATTCAGAACACGATTTTCCTTTCTTTTTTTTTGGATGTATTCCTTCAAATACTAATTTTCTAGAATTTCTATCAAATATTGCATTATATATAGTATATGATTCATCTTCTAAAAAATGTTCTTCCAGTGTGGCAACTTCTAATGTAATTTGTTGGGTTTCTTATAACCTCTGCTCTTCTTCAGGAAACTGTATATTTTCAATATCAACCTCAAGGTCCATATCTTCAAGAGATAAATATTAACATAATTTTCTGAAACTTGTTATTGTTCTTCTTCTTGTAGAGGAATTGTTCTCTTCTTTCTTACCATAATTTTGTGAGGATTTTTCATTTTCTCTTGAGGAGTATTTTTATCACCTCCTCCACTTGAACTACCACTCAATTTTTTTTTAATTTTCTGTTGGGATGTTGTTTGAATATTATTCTTGGGTAAACTATTCTCCTGTGACACTTGGTGCAGACCCCACTCCCTTCTCCTCTCCTTCGGGGCTGCGCGACCTGTCGACCTAGGATCGTTTACACCTGAGTTAGATTGACTCTTCGCCCCCTTACTGGAACCCGACAAACTCTATCACATGTACTCTCTTTCTCATGAGTGTGGGCCCTTTCTATCATGTGATCTCAGACTATGTTCCCGGGCTCCACCACACAAGGTGCTTCGGGCTTCAATTCTTTCCCCGATAACCAACTCTCATGTCTCCAATCTCTGAATCAAAAATTTAGACGGTGCAAGGATCAACGGTCCCCATCCCTCCTTCCGATCGAAGACCACGATTGTTTCAGAATCTGAATTTCGAGAGTTTTCACATCTCCTATATCTTTCTCTCCCAATTTGCAAATCACTGAAGTGTTGATCCCACTCCACATGTCTCTTCCAAATCCAATGGTCTGGATTCAACTTGCTCTTCGTGACTTCATGAAGGTCTTTGATTTCTCTTGGCAAAATTCCTGGAGCTCCATTTCCCAGATCTCCTAATCTTCTGCCACGTGTCTCCTCCGACGATGGATGATTTTCATGGTCTTCAGGACTTCACAAGTCCTTGAACACCTTTTTCACACTTAGCACAATTTCCTCCTCGAGACTTAAGCTTTTCTTGAAGTTCTTCTACACTCCTTGTAGAGTTCTGCGCAAACTCTTCCGCGACTTTTCTCGGCTTGAAAACTTCCAAGGTTTTCAGTTCCTTTGCATCCTTCAGTGGACTTTCTCTTTCCCTCTTGGAAGCTTAATGCCCCTCCTCCCGATCTTGTAATATGAACTTACAATATCCTTGGCGCACTCCTTGCGCTCGAATGATATTTTCGACGACTTCTCCCTTATCTTTCCTAAATGTCTTAAGGCATCTCCTTTCCTTCATTGATGCACTCTTGCAAATCCTTCCTTCCTTAGAGTGTTAAATAACCTTGGGGTTCTCTTAAGGATCTCAACACTTCAAAATGTGTTGTTCTCGTATTCTCTCATACTTTCTTTATGCCCTCCTGGTATAGCATTACAGAGTGTTCAGTAACTCTGTGTTGTGTTTCCTGCTACACAGTCTTCCTTTTCAAGGTACTTAACTACCTTGAAATTTCCTCCTGACTCTGTGAATTATCCTGGTATGCCCTCTTGGAAAATTCTCTTCTAACTCCACCGAGTTCAGACACAAACTCCTTGCATCGACTCACAAAGTTTCCACCCCCTATCGCGCACTCCTTACACTTATCCTAGAGAACCAGACTTAATCTGGCACACTCATAGATAGAAAATCATATCTCTATATTTGTAGACTATTTATAACATACATATACAACTCAAATGAATACAAATGACATTCGCAACAAAACATCCACAGATCCATTACACAAAAATTTATAAACAAAATAAAAATGGTTCCTTTTCTATTAATGGTAGAATGTCAAATTACAAATGGTTGAGTCCACCCTGCGACTAAGTCTCGACTCTTCGTGTTTCTCTCCCTATCTTCTATGCATCCTCTACCCATACTCTACTAGAAAAAATACATGAGTTTTATACAAGAGGGGCTCGATGAGCTTCCCTGCAAACTAATCTAGTGGTGTCTAATCACCATTTAAAAACCCCTGACTATCGAGGCAGATTAAAATGATGGAAATATGATTCGAATCAGATGCAGATCCCTCCTATTGTCAACCACTTAATGGCGACCTTATCTCCAACTTGTTTGAAGGAACAACTTGGCTCTTCCAGTTTGTCAACATTAAATGGCTTGATCATGTTTAGATTCCCAAAGGCCAAAATGAGAAGGCGACGCCTCTCCCTTCCTTGAATGCACACCACTCGTGCTAATCAATTGGCGTGTGCTGAGGTGGAGTGATGCTCCTACATCAACACTTCTAGAGATTGAGTACCTTTTTCATTTGGGCCCTTTCCTCTTTTCCTATATCGATCTGTAGTTCTCATCAAAGTTTCAATATCATCAACATCCTGTAGAGGAGTATCTTTATTGTTACCCTCTTCTTCCCTGCATAAAATTGTTTGGGTAAATGCACTACTAAATCCCACCAATTTCATGTGATCCATAGAAATATTAGTTGGGTCAAACCCTTTGATTTTATTTTCATACCTCAAATTTAAATGATTGAAATGGGTCGAAAAATCATCTATTTTGTTCATATTTCTCAATACAATTTCTCCAACTTTCCATGGAAACAGGATAAATTTCCTTTTCCTCTTTTCATGAAAAAGGTGGAGCCATAATTCATATTGTCTAGCAAATTCAGTGATAAATAATTATTTGAAACATAATACGACAGAAAATAAGGGTTTTCTCTGGAACAAAAGATTCTGATAACATTATGGTTCTCCATCTTCTCCAAGGTACCCCTTTTATTTGTAAAAGTTACCGCTTCTAAGGATAACCTAGCTGTATTATCTCCAAAGAGAAGCTTCTTGAAAACTGTAACAAATTCATTATACACTTCATAGAAGAAGATAGAAGTATTTTGTCTCCAAGGGGCTTGGTACCAAAAAAATAGAGTACAATTTATTTGTCAACACATTAGGTGACAATTTATTTAAAATCAAATACTTCTGGTACACATCCAACAAGAGAAATTCCATACGTCCACACTATATTTTCATTTCTTTGAAGCATAGGTAAAGTAGAGTAATACTAGTATGATCTTGACCACTGGAAATTATGATCTTCCCACCCAAATATGTTCATTGTGTCTCCATAGAACCGTTTCCTTACTATATCCATGAATTTGACAAATGATTGTGTAGTAACTTTGAAAATACTTGTAAATGAAGCTATTATCCAAATAATAACAATTTAATCTTTTCCCCCAAAACAACTTAATGTGAATTGAACAAAATTCTCTCGATATTTCTGCCATTAATAATGGCCTTTTCCTAATATGCAAAGTAGTTTTCATTTGTATATTACCATTTAATGTATCTAGATAAAAACATAAATAAGAACATCATGTCACGACGGGGATGGGCATGAAAGAAAATTTAAGGAGAACCCGTGAATCTGCCAGCCCGTGAACCCATAGTAAGAAAGGAAAACGATTAGAAAAATACTAAGTATCGTGATTGGTTGGACTTAAAAGGTGAAAAATAAGGAAATATTCGAGGACCTACCAAACCATGGTGAGAACAAGAATGAAATATTCTAAGTGTTGTGCAATCTATTGATCACGGAAGTAAAAGTGCACTTTGATGATAATAGAGGTATAGAGAAGAAAATTCCACCCTGTGAACCTGTGGTGGAAAAATTGACTAAGTATGGCAGAGTGAACGGAAATAAAGGTATGGGGGTCAACATGTACTTTGAGGGGGGAGGGGGGGGGGTTCCCATGATTTTTTCCCTCTTTCCCCTATTTCCAGTGTTTAATTCTTAGATACATTGTACAATGAGTACCTAACATGGCCTTGGTTGTAGGGACCCATTCATCATGTAAACTCTAGTAGTGTTTAGCGGGGTGTTGGAGATATTACACACTCACTTAGAATTTATTTTCCTAGGTTTACTATTCTATGTTAAGGGTTCCTCTCCCCCTAGATGAGGGCACTGCTATAATATTCCCCGATAGTTCCCTAGTTATATTATGAATTGTAATCATGTTTTGTAGGTTGGTGAGCTGGCTATTGATAAGCTAGTGGGCTTATGTGTTTATTAGGCCGGAGAGCCTAAGTGTTAAGGCTAGGAGCTTGATTTTGTATATGTAATTACGAAGATCATTAATATAATATATAAACATTGCTGCGTGCCGACCGACCATGAATAAAGAGTGATGGGGGACTAAACTTCCATAGTATGGTTAAGGGATAGGGGGTTGAGAGGTAGGAAGAGGGGCTAATCTTGAGGGCTTAAGTGCTTAGGAATAATAATTTATTATATTCCAAAGTGATGTGAAAGGTATGTTTTTATCCTAAGTCCTGGGAGAGGCAACACATGCAGCCCCAACGTGTGAAAAAGGGAACACATACTTGATGGAGTGCATGCAACTTCATGGGCGACATGCGTCGGCCCATGCACATGAAATTTAACCCAAGAATTGAACCAAGATGGGGGTTCGTTCTCCATTCCTCCATCGGTTGTGTGAACTATTGGAGTCCATGAACAACCTTAGCTGAATTCTCTTGTCACACAATCCTGAAAACCAGAACCAGAAGTCGATCGGTGTATTCCTATGAATTCCGTGGCCTCTGTATTCATCCTTTACAATGCTCACACATGCACCTAAGTCGTTTTGTGACTCTCCCATACTCCGTCCGAGTTCAATGGAATCCTTCCCAAGAACCGTTTTGTCTCTACACTGGACCTCTACATAGCCACACACCTTTGAAGTCGAACCATGTCTTCTATGAAACCTGAGCAATTTTCTATGCCATGTGTGTTATAACTGTGGGATGTTGTGGCCACACATTTCCTTGGATGAGTGTGATTGGATATTGTCATCTGTTCCTTGTTGAGCCTTCTTGTCCTCCTTGTGTTGGAATAGAGTTGAAGAAGCAAGCTATTGGGCCTGTGTGTAAGACTCTCTCCAGGTGAGAGAGGTGGTTGTGGTTGAAGAAGTAGGTTGTCAGGCCTGTGAGCAACTCTCTCCAGGTGAGAGAGTGCATGGAGGAAGTGAGAACTCCTAAAAGAAGTCCTGTAGCTTCCATAGAGCTTAGAGAATTTCAGTTCGGTTTGTTGCTAAAGCCCAAGGCAAGGGAGGTTTAACAACCGAAGGACTGTCTTGGTGACAATGGAGATGTATAATCATGGGGTGGGACATACATGTGGGGAATGAGAGTCTGTGAGAAGTGGGTATAAGTGGCTCCTGGGAGAGAATCCTTCCTCATAAATAGTGTGTCTTTCATTGACCTTTCCTATCCTAGGATTCCCTTGCCCGATTGAACTTAGTCCTAGCTTGGGGGTGACCTACTGCTGAGAGTGATGAGAAGTGCAGTCTAAGGCTGAGAGGTTCGTGGAAGGTCTACACGCAGTTGGTGGTGTATTACAGTTTCAAAGATAAGTATCATTATGTGTTTTAATTCCGTACTTAATTAAAATGCATGTTCTGTGATACTTGTAATATTTTCATGTATTTCGTTGCTAGTTCAAACTGCTGTTAATTTTGTTTAAGTCTTTATGAAAGCTGTAAATCCATGTCAAATGTCTTAATTTAATTTAACACATATTATTTATAAGTATATATGTTATATGTTCCATGAAGTAGCGCTTCCTAGCAAGTGGGTTGATGGCCGAGGACATTACAACCACATCCTCTTCGGTTCATAGTTAGTTACACCTCAATTAAACTACTAGATGTCACTCATGCATGGCATCCTCGGTTTTATCTCTAGAAGTTGCATGTTCACCTTGGTTTCTTCACCAGGAGTGCACATATCTCATGTATGTAGCCAATAGGGTTCATATCTTATGATTGCATGTGTTTCTCTCACTTCCACACGTGTGACTTGGTTGGATGATTATTTCATTTACCGGTTAACTAGGACTAGGTGGTAGATTACTTTGGTTTTTGTTAGTGAGTGTTTAGTTCTCCCTAGATCACTACTATGGTGACTTCACTTAGCCATGTAGATTATATCATATGTATTTTACCATTTAACTCTACATTTAATACAATTCTTTCATTCTACTCTATTCTCTTCTCTCTCGCAAGATTTGTGTGTTCATTTTCTACTCGCTAAGTTCACCATGAAAAATTCACAATGGTAACTATATATATATATATATATATATATATATGAGATGATGAATATGTCTAGGAAGGACAGATGATAGAAGTTGAAGTTGAAAACCATGGAAATAATGCCACTGTAGTGACATTGGAACCCCATGATATTCCTTGATCATCATTGAGATGTGGTATACTATGTTAGAGAAAGCTATATGTATTCCTTGGTTGTAATAATATATAAGTATTTGTACCCTTCCTATGTGAGGAAGTTGATCTATAAACTACTATCAATATTCCACTGGATAGTTTGTCACAATAGATTTGATAAATAAAACTGAAATCTACACTATGAAGGTTAAATTCCTTAGATTCCAAAATCTTTAGTTACTAATTTTTGCTTATGCATGAAATAGATAAAATGTGGAAAATAGAAAATAGGGAAACACAATCACACACCATCCAAAAAATAACATCAATATTTTCTCTGTGAAACCCTTACAGGAGAAAACCTAGCTAGAAAGTGAGTCTTCTATGCTCTCTTTTCTCTGGTATGAAAATAATGTAAGTAAAAAGGAGAAGGAAATTTCTATGCAGTTTTAGATGACCTATAATTTCAACCTCTCAAATATCTCTTTTCCTGGATATTGAGGGTTGTTATGAATAGACTCGTTTTCCATGGCTAGGGTTTCTGCAACTTCTCTTTAAGCCAATTCTTGGATCTTGTAACTTCCTAGAAATACCCAAAAGAAAATCTAATTTGATACCAATATGATCTATAAATTACCATGGATATTCCATTGGAAATTTCATCACAACAAACATGATAAATACAACTAAAATCTACACTATGAATGTTAAATTCCTTAGATTCTAGAATCTTTGTTTACTTATTTTCTGCTTAATATGCATGAAATAGGTAAAGTGTGGAAAATAGAGAATATGGAAATACATTCACACACTATCTAAAAAATAACATAAATATTTTCTCTAGGAAACCCTTAGGTAAGAAAACCCAGCTAGAAGGTGAGGCTACTCTACTCTCTTTTCTCTGGTATGGAAATAATACAAGTGCAAAGGAGAATGCACTTTCTATGGAGTTACTTGAGACTTGTGGCATGTTAGGATGATATAGAACACTAACCCCCTTTGGTATACTCTCTAATTTCCCACTCCTATTTGTTCTACTATGCTATGGAACAAAATACAATAACATAGAATGGAACCCCTTCTCCTCCTAGAGGCTCGATATTTAACATAGCCCGATAGACATATATGGTTAGCATTTTGACTTCCTCGACCTTCAATTACAATAAGGTTTTGGAAATTATAGATTCTTCTTGAAAATACTCACATGGATAGCCCCATATGAATGAGTAACAGGGGATGACATGGCATCCTCTTGTTCCATGGTGGTCAACACGATAGGTCAACTTGCGGGAAGCATAACTTTTGCATAGGAACTCCGACTGAGGTGATTCTTGCACCGTTGGAAAGGTCTCGGTGTGTAGAATACATAATATTTCTCTGTAGTAAGTCTTGTACGATAAAAAAGTGTTGTTTGATTCCTAAAAATGGATTCATAATATTTTAGATAGTTTTTTGGACATAAATTTCCAAATTTGGACCAACCGCCAAAATGGCCCTACAAGTCGATTCCTCCAATTTTCCACCTAGAAAGTACTCAGATAGATGACAATTAATGCAATGATACAATCCAGATTAGAAGCCCTGGAAACTGATGGATCACTTGTGGGAATGTGTAGGATATAAGGGGATGCCTAATCTTGGAGGGTGAGTGACTGCAAGGAAGAGGAGACTTGAATGAATATGTTGTGATAGATTCATGATACATGCTAGATGGATCATGAGTGCATTGGGAGTGTATGAGAAAACAATGATCCGGGATCTATTTGTGGTATCCATATGGAGTAGATACATATTCATATAGATAAGTATTATATTGGATTGCATAATTTATCTTGAGTTATTTACATTTCAGTTGTGGATTGAAATTCAAAGATTGGATTCATATCGATGAAATATTTAATGCATAGAAATGGATATGATATGTATTATTACTTTCATGATTGTTGTAGGGATATGTTGGAATGCTAAAATATTGGAGATATACCAAGACAATGAATAGAATGGAATTGCAGGTATAGTTGAAGAGTGATGACATAAACATTGTTGCAGTAATAAAACAATGAGGAAGGTGTTATTCCAAGGGGGAAGGGATGTAATATCCTGGTTTGACCCTCCTGAATATTGTAAGTATTTTATTTTTGCAGTTAATAAAAAATCACCATGGAAAACAGAGAAAGAACACTTAAAGGGGATATGATACCACAAGAGGGGAAAGGTGAGGGGGTATAAGGGGGGTTTATGACTAAAAACATCTACCATATGTTACCTTAAACATTAAATCATTTCAAAATCTAAGTTTGCAAATTTAAAAGAGGTTAGGAGGAGTGGAGGAAAGAAATTTCCCAATCTAAGCCATCATTTCCTAAAAATTAACAAGTTGTCTTCCCTACATTCTTGGCACTAGGAAGAGTTCAATTATGATTCTCTTTCCATCTTCGACTTATGTAACAAGAAGGGAAAATTGAATGGGAAAGGGTGATAATTTTTGGAAGAGGGAAAAAGAGGAAAAAAGGGAGTTCTTGCTGAGAAAAGAAGGCTTCCATAACATGTGATAGAATGACCATGAAATGAAGCCATGAGAGCTCTAGGAAAATACAAGAACCAAGATAATTTTTTCTAGAGTTGAGGGACATTATCTTGAACCTTTCCATTCACACACTAAATAACACTAAAGGGAGGATAATTTTAAGGGACCGTTGAGGAGAGAAGGAATACCTCCTTATGTTGTGTGGGTAGAGACTAGCCTGAGTATTATACATTGCTTCTTTTCCCTGGTGGTATCATGGCCCAGATAGGGGGTGGTGTTTATAGAATATTACTTACAGTTGAGTGGAAATTGCCTGCTCTGCCAGTTGTCTGGTCTATAATATCCATTCAGATAAGTTCTTTCTCTTTGTTCTGAAATTTCTTTATATCTATTGATCATAGTAAATTGTATGTTTATGGATTAATAAATTGAAGAATTCATCTAGTTGAGCATATAATCTTCGAGTCTTTGGGATTCTTATTTAGTTAAAAATAATTATTGGGTGGAGGAAAGATTTTTAATTCTTGTTTCGATTTTATCTTATATGAGGTTATCTGTGCAAAATGGTTCAATCAACATTTGTTTGATTCACCTTTGTTATGGTTGGGCTGATCATTGGTTGCATCTTGTTTAATTAATAACATTTTACCTATTAGTTGCTTCTTTGTAAGGCTATTTGTTTTATTTTTACTATCTTTGTTTTCTATCTCCAACCGTCTACACTATTTCTTCTTCTTAATGGCATAAGATAAGAAATTCGTATAACCAATGTAGGGGTTGTAAGATGGATTGGCGTTTTATGCATTTGACTTCAATAGCTTCCGAGTATATTTTCCCAAATATTATAGTAGTTGTATTCTATACTTGTCTCCACATAGGGTATACACACATCTCATCTAACAACCATGGATTCCTATATTTTTGGTGTAACATGTCTCAGTTAACATAAAATCATTTCAAATTATATCATTGCATATGTACTGATGTCAACCTCCCTCCTCTCCTTCAGGGCTGCGTGACCTCCTGGTCTAGGATCGTTCAAGTCATCGAACCGAATGGCTTGTCGGGCTCCTAATGGGAACCAAGTTAACTTAACACATGCCCTTTCACCTTCTTGATGCAGGTTGTGTGGCACCCATAGACCCTCTCCTTAGTGATTTTCAATATTAATGCCAACAGATGCTAACTCTCCATGGTAGGATCCCTCCTTGACGTGACCACAGACTATGAACATGGGCTAGCTCCCTTCGCGACTCTATGCTATGAAAATTTCGTGAGCTGCTTGCTCCCTTTTCCCCGATTCCCGAATCGACGATTTCTCCAAGACCAAATCTGCGGTCTATGTTCGTCTTGCAATCGACGATTGAGATCGAATCATGAGTTTGGACTTTGTGAGTCATCTCTTATCCAAACTCTTCTTCTCTCAATTTGAGAATCAGTGAAGTGATGATTTCTCGCCACACGTCCTATCTCGATGGGTGACTAGGATTGCTTCGGCTCTTAACTCTTTGGGTATTATCCTCCTTAAATTTTCTCTGAAGGGTTCTTCCTTCGAAATACATGGATCTCTACCATGGGTCCTCCTAGATCCAATGGTCTAGAATCACCTCACACTTCGTCCTTTGTGACGTTTGAATTGCTCTCCTTGCAATTCTTTCAAAGTCTGAATCCTCGAACTCTCGGATCTGCTTCCACCTGTCTCCTTCGACAACAAATAATTTCACAGTCTTCGACACTTCAGAAATTCCTCAAACCCTTTGCACACTTAGCACAAATTAATCTTCTGAGACTTAGGCTATTCTAGAGCTTCTTCTGCAACTTTTCACGGCTTAAAAACCTTCATGGTTCTCCATTCCTCTATGTCCTTCAATGAACTTTCTGGTGCCCTCCTAGAAACTTCTCTCTCTTCCTCTTGAGATTGTAGGATGGACATATAGTCTCCTCGGTGCACTCCTTGCACTCAGCTAATATTTTCGACGGATTATCCCCCAACCTATCTGAGCATCTTAAGGCATCTCCTTTCCTTTTTTGATGCACTCTTGCAAAGCCTTCCTTCCTCAGAGTGTTCAACAATTCTGGGGTTCTCTTAAGGATTCCAACACTTCCAATTGTGTTTCTCTTGTACACTCTCGTACTTGTTCTATTCCCACTTGGGAAATCGTTTCAGAGTGTTTAGTAACTCTGGACTGTGTTTCCTCCTACACAGTATTTCTTTATAAGGTACCCAACCAACTTGAAATTTCCTCCCGAATCTGTGAATTATTCTGGTATTCCCTCCTGGCAGTTTCTCTTCTGACTCCAATGAGTTCAGACATGCACTCCTTGCGTCGGATCACAGAGTTTCCACACTCTGTCGCGCACTCCTTGCACTTATCCTAGAGAACTGAACCTAATCCAACACACTTACAGATATAAAACTGTATCTCTATCCCTACAGATGATTTCTAACATTCATCTATGACTCAAATGCATACAAATGACATTCACTACATAACATCCATTACACATAAATTGATAACAGGAAAAACTGTCATTTTCTATTAATGGTAGAATGTTCATTACAATACGAGTCCCAACTGCAACTGAGTCTCGACCCTCTTCAACCTCCCTAACTTGGATTACAATGATTTTTCATCAAGCTCCAACAGTCTCTATCAGGCATACAATACAAATATTTATACAAGAGGGGCTCGACGAGATTCCCTCCAAGCTAAACTAGTGGTGTCAAATCACCATTCAAAACACCTATCTAATGGGAAAATTACAATGATGGAAATCTGCTCCAAATTGTATGCAGATCCCTCCTACCATCAACCACTTAATGGAGACCTTATCTCCATCTTGTGTGAAGGAAAAAATTGGCTCTTCTAGCTTGTCATCATTAAATGCTAGGATCACGCTTTTGATTCTTGAGGCAAAATGAGAGGGTAGCGTCTGCTCCTTCCTTGAATGCACACCATGTGTGTAAATTGACTGGCGCATGCTGAGGTGGAGCGATGCTCCTACATCATACTCCATGGATATGAAAATCATGAGCTCTTGCTCATGATATTTCTAGCTCGGTTGAAATCCTCCTGGATCCCAAAATTTTTCCTGGAGTTGTCTTTCTTCTCCTCTGTTTCACTGTTGCTTCTCCTTCATCTTTTCTGTGGCTTGTGCAGATTCCTTTCTGTCCAAATTCTCCTTGCTGAATGCTTCTTCTATCGACCCCAACATCAACTTACTTATCTCTTCAATCACCTCGTCCAACTACTCCATTGGCTATCTCTTCTTTTGTAGACTAGCTTGCTGCACTTCTTACTTGTCAATGGGTAAATCACATCGACCTCCCAAGTTATCTTATTTATCTCTTATGGCCTTAGTTTTCCATATTTCTACAGCCTCCACTCATGTATACTTCTCATCACTGGGCTTCTGCTCAACTTCTCCTTCTGACAGATTGACTCCTGTCAGTTCTTCGACTAGTCCCATTCCAACTTCCTCCAACTGCAACTCGTGTTGGTGTGTCTCCTCTGAAATGGCTATCTTATGGAAGACACCTTCTAGTTTCAAATGATCTAACCAGTCCTCCAACACCTTTAAATCCAATTCCCTCTATGTGAGTAATCCAACTGGGTGTTCTCCTTCTCTTGGGACACACTTTAGTATCTCCTCCTCCTCCATGACAGTCTCAACTTGCTATCCCTCTGTTGCATCTGCAAAATCTGTGTTAACCTCTCCTCAACCACTTGGCATGAATATATCGACTCCTCCAATGATCAGAACGATTCTTTGATCCTTCTCATTGACAGTGGAAGTTTTTAACTTCTCATTGTCTTCATTCACACAGTCCATAATTTCGTGTGAATCTCCATCTGAGAGAGGTCTTTCTTCTACCTCCTCTTCATCTGTCAACACCCTCTCATGCAAAATCTCAGATGATATCACCTCTTCCCCCTTGCCCACTTGGAAATTTGGGATGTCTTCTCTGCTCACCTGGTAATTTACGAGATCCACTGATCCCTTCTCATTTCCCACCTGACAAACTACAAAGCCTCTACTATATCTATTTTTCTTGTCACTGATATTTTTAGCATACCTCAGCCAAATATTTAACACCTGTTTCTGCCCTCTGGCCAACAACTTATGAACATTCCATTTAACTATTCTCTTCAAGCGCTATTCATACCTCCAACGTACCCTTGCCTCCTGTTGCATCTTCAATGCTAGCAACTCCATCTCTGCCCTGAGCTCCTTGTCTATTTCCTCTTTTCTTTTCTGTGAGAAGACCTCCCCTCAACTGTGTTCATGACTTCCAATGACCATATTTCTTCACCTACAACCCACCTGGTTGTTTATCATCTGATTCACACATTGCAACAACTTCAACAGAGTATCACACTCTGTCTCCCTTGCCTACATAAATCAATTCTTCATTAGCTATGATACCACTTGATGTCAACCACCCTCCTCTCCTTTGGGGCTGCGTGACCTCCTGGTTTAGGATCGTTCAAGTCATTGAACTGAATGTCTTGTCAGGATCTTGATGGGAACCAAGTTAACTTTACACATGCCCTTTCACCTTCTTGGGGCAGGTTGTGTGGCACCCGCAAACCCTCTCCTTATATATTTTCAATATTAACGCTAACAGACGTTAGCTCACCATGCTAGGCTCCCTCCCTAATGTGACCACATACTACAACCATGGGCTAGCTCACTTTATGACTCCGTTCTTTGAAACTTTCACTAGCTGCTTGCTCCCTTTTCCCTGATTCCTGAATCGACGATTTCTCTAGGACCAAATCTACGGTCTACGTTATTCTTGCGATCGATGGCTAAGATCAAATTGTGAGTTTGGACTTTGTGAGTCCTCTCTTCTCCCAAATCTGCCTCTCCCAATTTGCGAATCAACGGAGTGCTTATTTGTCACCACGCGTCCTATATCAATGGAAAAATAGGATTACTTCGACTGCCAACTCTTCAGATATTCTCCTCCTTGACTTTTCTTTGAAGGGTTCTTCCTCTGAAATACGTGGATCTCCATTGTGCGTCCTCCTGAATCTAGCGGTCCATAATCACCCCTCACTTCATCCTTTACGACATTTGAATTTATCTCCTTGCAATTCTTTCGAAGTCTGAACCCTCGAACTCTTGCATCTTCTTCCACCTGTCTCCTCCGACAATGAACGATTTCATGGTCTTCGGGACTTTGGCAAGTCCTTGAACCCTTTGCACACTTATCACAAATTCTTCTTCTGAGACTTAGGCTATTCTCGAGCTTCTTCTTCACTCCTTGCAGAGTTCTGTGTAGACTCTTCTACGACTTTGCTCATCTTGAAAACCTTCATGGTTCTCCATTCCTCTATGTCCTTCAGTGAAATTTCTCATGCCCTCCTGAAAACATCTCGCTCTTCCTCTTGAGCTTGTAGGATGGAATTACAGTCTCCTTGGTTCACTCCTTGCATTCAACTAATCTTTTCAACGACTTCTCCCTCAACCTATATGAGCATATTAAGGCATCTCCTTTCATTTTTCGATGCACTCTTTCAAAGCTTTCCTTCCTCAGAGTGTTCAACAATTATGGGCTTCTCTTAAGGATTCCAAAACTTCCAATCGTATTTCTCTTGTGCACTCTCGTAATTTCTCTATTCCCTCTTGGAAAAGCGTTTCATAGTGTTCAGTAACTCTGGATTGTGTTTCCTCCTACACAGTCTTTCTTTCCAAGGTACCCAACCACCTTGAAATTTCCTCCCGAGTCCATGAATTATCCTGGTATGCCCTCCTGGCAGTTTCTCTTCTGACTCCACTGAGTTCATACATGCACTCCTTGCGTTGGCTCACAGAGTTTCCACACTTTGTCGTGCACTCCTTGCACTTAGCCTAGAGAAACAAACTCAATCCAACACACTTACAAATAGAAAACTGTATCTCTATCGCTACAAACGATTTCTAACATTCATCTACGACTCAAATGCATACAAATGACATTCACCACACAACATCCATTACACATAAATTGATAACATGAAAAACTATCATTTTCTATGGTAGAATGTTCATTACAATATGAGTCCGAATTGCAACTGAGTCTCGACCCTCTTCAACCTCCCTAACTTGGCTTACAATGATTTTTCATCAAGCTCTAGCATCCTCTATCAGACATACAATACAAATATTTATACAAGAGGGGCTCGACGAGCTTCCCTCCAAGATAAACTAGTGGTGTCAAATCACTATTCAAAATGATTGTCTAATGGGAAATTTACAATGATGGAAATCTACTCCAAATCGGATGCAGATCCCTCCTACCATCAACCACTTAATGGCAACCTTATATCCAGCTTGTGCAAAGGCACAACTTTCCTCTTCTAGCTTGTCATCATTAAATGCCTGGATCACACTTTTGATTCTCGAGGAAAAATTAGAGGGCGATGTCTCCCCCTTCCTTGAATGCGCACCATGCGTGTAAACCGACTGACACGTGCTGAGGTGGAGCGATGCTCCTGCATCATGTACTATGATGCATGAATGATCATTTAAATTATACCTTGAGTTAACATGTGGTATGTTTTAAGTACTTGACTTAATTCAACACTATATAAGGGTAATGCCAAATTTTCTAGTTTTCATCTTTATACATCTATGTCAGTTGTTGTATTTATAGTTGTATTTCTTACCTCAATTTCTTTCAAGGTTCCTAGGTTATGTCTAGTTTTTCTTGATGTTTTTGCCACATGTTGTCCATTGTATCCTTCTATAGTTTGTGCCAAATATGGTCAAATATACAAAGATAAATATTCAACCCATATAATTTTATAATGAGGAAGGTGCAAGGAGATGAAAATTATGAAATGTGAACAGTTATCTTGCACTAAAAGTATCACAAACATGTAGTGAATAAGTGTGGATATTTAAGATGCTGGGATTATTTTAAGATATTAAATATATTTTTCAAATTAATATTCCTTCTGGATCTTTCCATAGTTCTATTCTGGCATAGTGGTTGTGAGATACCTCTATCATAGAGATGTTGAGTAGTTAATGGAAAATTGATATAAATTGGAATTCATAACTTCTAATAATTTAATTGGTTCATTTGGAGAAATTGGACCTCTAGACAGTAACGACCCTTCCTTGTAGCATGAAGCTCTTAAGTTTTAGTATCTGCATTGACTCATCGGGATATTACTCTAAAATCAGTTTTCCACTAAGTTAGCTATATCAAAATGCCAATGAAAAAATCATGTAGTTAATGCTTTCTATTTCAAATACAACCTTACGAATGATTGTTCTAAACGGGTAGGGATATAATACAACATTAATTATTAGAACATTAGTGAAAATTTCTTTTGGAGGTCTAATAATCCTCTTTTGTTTGTTTGTTACAAATTTGATTCAACTTCAACCAACCTGGTAAGCAATATTGAATTATTTCTATGGTTGCAACTATAGCTGCAACACTAGTGTTACATTCTTAATTTAACAGAATTGTTGCAAATACAATTTTTATCACATAAATCTAGTGTATTTTCTGCATACATGTTAGTTGGAAATATAATCCAAATTAGGTTTTGCATTATTTGTTCCCGCCTCTAGTTATGAGATTAAAGACAACCAATTTTGTGGGTTTGTTTTAGAACATGTGTACTAGTTGAATATTTATTGGTCCATCACGTTTCCCAATTGAACTATTCCTAGGGAAGTTAAAATTGCATGCTTTCTAAATTAGAACTATATTTCAAGCCCCAGTGATCTATAAAGACTTCTTCCTTTTTCCACTAGGGGCAAGGAAAATTTGAAAACAACATATTATCCTTTAAGTTTAGGAGCCTGTTTGATTCTTTGTAATTTTTTAAAATGTCAACTATAAGATTTGGTGAAACTTAATTTTTTTGTAAATTATAAGGATCTTACATATTTTATGGAAAGTGTGGGTGTTTTTTCAACAAAAAAAATAATCTGGCTTTTAGCTCGTGGAAATCTTATAGGTGCTGCAATTTTTAATAAAATTGTTCAACTAAGTTTTTCTTAGAATGAATTTATTCCCTCATATTGATGTTTTAGTAAGAGGGTATGTTAAATTCCAACACAACTGCTTATTCTTGGTATACACCGTTTTATGATATAGTCAGATTCACTTCTCTATGCAGCTCCATGCTCAATGTTGTATGTTATTTATTACAATCATTTGTTTTTTTCATTTTGACATGTTTCTATTTTTGTGGTCAAGACACTTTTGATCAAAAACAAAAGGAATTGATACTGAACATGAGGGAAAACCTACCAAGGAGAGCACATCACCAACAACACCCTTCATTTGAGGATGCAGTCCTAGACTTCCAACTTAATTAATTAACAGTTAGTTGCATAATTTCAATGATTGAGTTACATGTATGAATTATTTTACTATTTCTTCTAACCTTCAAACTACATGCTTCTTAATTTATTACTTTTTGTTTGAACAATAATTTAAAATGGACTTATTTTAAAACTATATATATTTTTAACCAAATAGGTACAATGAACTTTCAATCTTAAACTATTTAAAAAGATATATTGTATGTTTTTATTTTATTACAAATTAAAATCTCTTCTTACTTTTCAGGTCGATCTTGTCGATCATATAATTCCTACAATACATGCCATGTACAGTGTGAGGACATGCCTTGGTTCATTAGCACAACACAAGTGGGATCATTCACACTTTATTTTTATCACCCAAGCATTAACCACTAGCATTCCAGTGAACACTACTAACACTACTACATAACGCCAATATAACATCAATGCTTATAATCATAATATAGATATACTACATAACTTAGCATGGACTACATACTACCTATTACATATGGTTTGTACTTAGGAAGACAATACAACTCTTCCTTAAGATATCACCAACGATCTATGTGAGACATTATATATGATTTCAATTAGGCACAATGTTATATTCCTCACAAATGGCGTAGACCCCCCTGCCCTCGGGTCGAATGGTCCGAACAGGATCATTCTAATTCACCTCGAGCCGAAGCGTCTCCCTCCGATCCATATTGGAACATCACGAATTTGATCCACAGGTCCTTCGGTAACCCCACCTGTGTGAACAAGCACTAGTTGCGAGCTTCACCCTCACACGACCACAACTGGGCCTTGGCGCAAGCGCCTTTTGCAACTCGCAACTAGCAAGTTCGTGGGTCGAAGACCATCGACTCCTCTTTTCCAAACTCCCGATACCTGAGATGACGATATGGGTATACCTCCCTTCTCTTTAGCACTTCTTCAAGCAATTGCCAGCTAGAGCCTAACTCTAGCACCTCTCGCAACTCGCAACTTCGCGAGTTGAAGTGTTGATTCCTCCTGCTCCTCCTTTGCGAATCCGCGACTCACGATAAGTCAACGATGCGTTGACCCTTTCCAAATGACACATGTCCACCACCTATCACCACTTCTACCTTTCTCCAGGTGCTTTATTTTCATGCCACCTTTCAACCACACGGTTCCCACTAAGCGGACATGCCACGTGTTGCACGAGCCCTCACAAATCGCAAGATCATGACTTCTACAGTCAAAAAGAGTTTCTTTTAAACCTTGAACTCCCGAGACGCGGTACCTATTGGAAGTTATGATCCGACAGTCTTCCCATAGCTCGGATCCAACAGTCTGGATTTCCTTCCCTGTTCCTCACAACTCAGAACTTCGTGAAATATCAAGAGTTTGGTCTGCCCTCCAAACGCACGATCCCCGAATTCGCGATATGATCCAATGACGTAGGTTGAGACGAGATTAATTACTCACGTTGATTCTTGATGTTAGGGTGGTGAGTTCTTATAACTCCTAACCATCTTGCATCTACACTGGATCCTAGGGTCCTTGTGACTTCGCAACCTCTCCATGGAGAATTCTGACAGCTCGATTCATGCTTCAATGGCTTCTGCCCAAATGACTGAATGTTCTCCTTCTGAACTTAAATTTTATATGAAGGCTTCAACCCCCGTCTCCCTTTGAGCTCTTCAAAGGTACTAACTTTCCTGAGCTTTCACTTCCAAACTCAAGGCTTCCAAAAGGAATTCTACTTGCACTCCTTGTAGCAAACTTTCAAATAACTTCTAGTTATTTGAGTCTTTGACCCTGTGCACTCTTTGCAACAACAGTCTTTCCACTTTCCCCTTAGTTGATAAATTCGAAGGTTTCCACAAGCCTGTGCACACCTTGCACGGCTCTATGATTCACCTGCACTTCAACTAAAATGAGAACAATGGTATCTCTCTTGATCCTTCTGAGATAAAACTCATATCCTTATCAACGCACACCTTGCGGACACCCATTGGACTCCTTGCAGGAATTCTCAGAGAGAGAAACAATTGAAACTCATTCTACCCTTCTTCCAAACTTCATACTTCGTGAAGGTGGTGAAGTAGAAGCACAAGAAATTGGTGCAGTCAATGATGGAGGGCAGCAGGTGCAATATGGGGCACCGACATTCAGAATTGGTGCAAGCAATGATGAACAGGTGCCAGCGGTAGCTACAACACCAGGATTTCCAATTGGCGCATTCAATTATAGAGTGTGGCAGGAGCCAGATGACGAATATATAATAGATGATAGTGAGGCACCAGGATTTGGGATTGAGGTAGGCAATGGTGTAGATTGGCTGAGGCATGGAGTGTGGCCAGAGCCAGATGAAGAATATATAATAGATGATGGTGGGGCACCAGGATTTGGGATTGAGGAAGGCAATGGTGTAGATTGGCAGAGGCATGGAGAGTGGCCGGAGGAAGAATATATAGATGAATATATAATAGATGATATAGATGAATATATAATAGATGATGGTGGGGCACCAGGATTTGGGATTGAGGCAGGCAGTGATGTAGATTGGCCGGTGCATCTAGGAGGTGGGTCGATGCATCCAGGAGGTGGGCGGATGCATGGAGTGTGGCCGATGCATCCAGGATATCTAGGAGGTGGGCCGATGCATCTAGGAGGATATCCAAGATATGGGTCAGTGCATCCAGGAGGTGGGTCGGTGCATCTAGGGCTAGCACATCTAGGAGGTGGGTCGATGCATGGAGTGTGTCCAGTGAATCTAGGAGGTGGGCCGATGCATCGAGGAGGTGTGCCAGTGCTAGGTGGGCCTATGCATGGAGTGTGGTCGATGCATCTAGTTGAGCCGGTGTATTTAGGTCCACAAGAACATGGAATTCCTAAGATCCCACACCTGTTTCCTGATGATTTTGATGATTTTGAAGAGGGCAAAATTCCTGACAATTTTGAAGAGGGCAGAATTCTCAACTTCACAATTGAAATAAATGAAGAAGCATTGAATGGCATCCCATAGATACTGGAGAGAGTGTGTGAATCCATTGAAATAGATGAATTGGTTGATGAACAAGGAGAGGATTGTGCTATTTGCTTAGAAGCCTTGAATCATGTCGAGGACAATGACAATGAAAATGGCAACAACAGTCGTACTCTGCATCGGTTACCATGCTCCCACCTCTTTCACTTTTACTGCATTTCAAAATGGTTTCACAGAAACCTCAGTTGTCCCACTTGTCTAACTCAACTTCGGCTACAGTAGCCACCAGTAACCGCATTTATTATCATTTGGATTATATATTTATTTTTCTTTTGAGGAGAATTATTGGATTAGAAGTAAAAGTTCATAAGATATATTATGTGAGTTATTATTTTTATTTTCTGTGTGCAAGAATAATGATAAGGAGCAATTTGTTTATGTGACCATCTAAAACCTTGATTAATTTTTAAAGTATTTTGATTTGTTTAAACTAGCACAACCGCTAACTCGCGGCTGGTGAATGCCGAAAGGTAGCTTACGACTGTATGAATACCTGTGCGAATACCTGAAATGCCTTAATACTTGTGTGAATATCTTAATATTTTTTAATCAGGTAGATGTGGCAATAAGTTAGTGAACAGAGTAATTTTTAAACACGATTAGGTAAATGTAAAAAAGTAAACATATACACAGATGTCTTTATAACATCTCAGAAGTTAATGGATGAAATTAGAGCCATTCATTTATTGTGACGACTAAGAATATTCTAGGCATATTTTATCTCGTCCATAAAAAAAGTATTAATAACTAAAAACCTATTAAATGTGCCCATTGGCAATAGGTGTACGCCTTTCGGTGTAAATATTACACATATCTGAAAACAAAATTTTAAGCTATCCAAAATTCAGTGATTGTACAATATGCAATGACATTTGGTCACTTCGTTTAATTCAGAAAAAAGCTATCCAAAATTCAGTGATTGCACAATTGTTTTGATTATACATTATAATAGTATAATTGTTTTTAATTTATTTTGCTATCCAAAATTCAGTGATTTTACAATAGTTTTGATTGTATATTATAATAGTATAATTGTTTTTATATTTATTTTTTATTGTATAAAATTTATGATATTATAGATTTATTAGTTTTACATACATATGTGTAATTATATTTTTTATATTTTTCAAATTGGGTTTTTATTAATATAATAAAAATACACAATTAAATGGTCATGGCCTTTATAATTGTATTTTTTTCTACCTCTTGGAGTATGAAGTGAAAGTGATTCTCATTGGTTAAGAGTTCGACTTCCTTAGGCTGTTAGGTATAGGTTAGTTCCTAACATTTTAGACATCTTAGGCCATTAGGTATAGGTTAATTCTTAACACTATAGACATCTGGCATGAGTGACAACATGCCGGATTATTAACAGAGCAACATCACTTTGTATATCTTATATTGTTGTTTGTTGTTTGTTGTTGTGGATATCTTGGTGATCCAAGGCAGAAGTTGAAAAACTTTTGTTACTTATCCTGATACTAGAACCACAACTTATAACACCCACCCTACTTTACCTCTTATTCAAGACTAGAGGGTCAAATCCCTAGAGATGTTGAGCACTATTCATGCTATCAATTACTGTGGGATCTACACGCTTTTTGGTGAGAGCAAAATGATATTTTAAGGGATTACTTGCTATTCAAAACACCCTCAACCATGGTTTAGGAGTTCTTACCTTGAGGGGAGAAAAGGGAAAGTTTTGACTTATTATTTCCTTTTCTTTTGCATGTTCTTAACCGTTGGGTGCTATTCATTACTTCCATTATAAGATGCACACCCATTCATGCCAGGGATCAGACTTACTTCTTTACACTTCTATTCTTCCCACCCACCTTAAAATCAAAATAAAAGGACCAGTGAGATAATAAAATACTATAGGAATCCAGAGCAGAAACCATACCCATACAAATTCCCATATTCGAAAGGTCGGGTTACTGGGTCAGGTGCCGGGAGGAGGTTTGAACTCCTTTTATACCTTTTATTTGCAATTACTATGATTTTACTTTCTTTCTTACATTTAATATTCATTTACATACTTATCACGTCTTTTACCTTGAAAATGATATCACTAGTCATCTCTCTTATAACAAAAATGATCACTCCTCCCTAGGCATGGCTCAATTTGAAGCCTTTTACTAAAGGAAGTGTAAAAATCCTTATTATACCTACCTCTGACCAAGTATATTGTAATCGCTTCACGGTCAACCCTTCGTTGATGTGGTATTAGTTGGCTGATGGATTTTTTTTTCTATGGTTAAACATTAGGATTGCAAAAATCTTGTTTTTATTTTATTTTTTGGGAGCGATTTTTCTTACATCTCATTGGTTGCATTTGTGAGGTGACTTCAATTTGCCAATTTTTATCTTATTATTAATTGCGTTTTTATTTTAAATTATAAACAAAATTTAATGCTTTTGGTAGGGGTACAACTGTGTGGTTTCTTGGGAACATTGGTGTATTTAATTACTGGGTCGATGAATCATGGGTGGTCTGAGTGGTTTGGGTTTGGGTGATGTTCCATGTCACTTGGAACCTTGTGTATTCAATTCTATGATCAACAAATCATTAGCAACACAGAGTATTACAATTTCTGATAAACAAATGGTTGGTGCTGCAAATGTTTTCTATTTAGGCGGTATTATGTGTCTTTGTTGAAGTAGGGGTGCCATATTTCTTGTGTAATAGTGGAGATATAGAAGTTATTTGAGGTTGAGTGGGTGTGTTATTGTACCTGTGGATGGTTGCAGAAGGTTTATTTCGTGTCATGTGAAGCATTGGACTATGAGATGCACTTGATGTTATGTGAGACACTGAGTTGCACTGTGGGTGTGTTGAACTATTAATCTTGGTTTTGCAGAGTGCCATGGGTTTTCATTATTGTTAGCATGTTGGGCCATGGTTTCTAGTGTATTAGATTGTCTAGTGGAGAAAATTATCGAAAGAACTATATCCTGCCATCGTTGTGAGTATGCTGGTTGGGGTATATTTCTTAGTTTTTGTTTTGTTTTGAAGGACACTCTGGGTATCTTCAAATCATAACCTGGGTTTTGCAGAGTGTCATAGACTGCAGTCGCTGTGAGTTCCTTGGGTCAGGTTTTATGGTGTATTGGATTCTCTGGTTGACAAAATTTTCCACGGTGAGAGTGTTTTGGAGTTGGGTAATGCTACTCGTCCTTGTCGATTTGTGTGCTGGTGAAAATTTCGATAGGCTACCATCGTTGTGAGTACTTTGGTCCGAGATTCTTGTTTATTTAGTTTTTTTATTTGTTTTCAAAGAGAGTAGAAGAGAATAGATTATTTTGGTAGAGTTTATTAGATATTTTATGGGTTTTGCTGGTTCACAACTATGGTATTATATTTTCCTTTTCTAACCATGGAATTCTAGTTTTGTTGGTGCGAATTTCCATACGGTGTCTTCGTCGTGAGTACTTTTGTCCAGGCTTGTTGTTTTTGTCAGTTATTAGCTTTTCTCTGGTTCAAATATTTATCGTGATTTTTTTTCGAAGCTATAGTACCTTGGTTCGATTCTTGCTTTTTTTTTTTTGGTTTTTGATTTGTTTTCAAAGAGAAAAGGTTAGTTTCATAGATTTTATTTGCTACATTTTTGGTTTCTCTGGTTGATGGATATAGTATCATTATACTTTCCTATTATAACTGTGGATAAAATATAAACTTAGGATAATACAATAAAAAAAAAGTTCTTCTCTGGTTCAAAGCTATGGTGCCCTGGTGAAGGGTTCTTGTTTTCATTGGATTGTTTTGCTGTTGTCAAAGAAAATAAAGATTGATTGAAGTTTTATACATGTAAAAAATAGTTTCTTTGGTTTTCTCTAGTTCAAAACTATGACATCATTATTTATGTTCAAATCTATAATCCCTTGGTGCGATTGTTGCCTTTTCTAGTTTTTGGTTTCTCTGGTTCATGGATTTAGCATGATTATATTTTTCCTGTTCTAGTGGTGGATAAAGTAGAAAATTACGAGAATAAAATAGAAACTTTCTAGTTTCTCTGGTTGAAAGATACAATACCCTAGTCCCTGCTTCTCATTTTTGTTAGTTTCTTTCCCTATTGTCAAAGAGAATAAAGATGGTGTTAGATTGATTCGAGTTTTATTCGCATGGAAACTAGTTTCTTGGGTTTACTCTTATTCAAAGATATAATGTGATTATTTATGTTCGAAGCTATAGAGACTTTCTGTAAAAGAGAATAGATTTGTTTGGTAGACTTTATTAGATATGTTTTGGGTTTCTCTGGTTCAGAACTATGGTATCATTATATTTTCTTTTTATAACCATGGAGTTCTAGATTTCCTGGTGCATTGGGGCTTCACTCAATGAAATTGTGACATAGAACATCTTTTCATGGGATAATAAAGAAAACCCCTAATTTCACTAACTATTGAAAAAAAACCTAAAAATGTTTTGTTGACCCCCCTCCCAATACATATGTACAATTTTTAAACCCCCTATTTTTACCTAGGTATCCATTTTTTTCACGGAATTTTAATACCCCTTTTTATTTCTATCCTTAGTATGTAAACATAAAATAACTCTTATACGCTCACAAATCACAAATCACAAAGGTAATTCAAAAATACACAAACAAGGGGTGTGCCATCTAAGTTGGTGTTAAAGATTATGTTGGAGTGATATATCTTCATGAGTCACCCAACTCATTCAAATCCACGTGTTTCCTGACCTGGAAGGGTGGTGACCCTTTTTCCATGACTTTCAAAGAGGTATCCTAGTGGGTAGCCATAGGTTTATCACATGTTTATCACGAAGTGGCATACTCATGGGATTGCAAGAGCACATGAGACAAATAGTGAGAGATCCCTTGTATTTCATCATCTTGGGTGTAGCTTACTACAATTTCTCATTCATTCATTCCTTCACTTGACTTTCTTGGTGGATTTTATCACTGCCATTTAATAAATTTGGAAGGTGCCTTTAACCCTTATGGATTTCTTATGATTTCTTTTCATGTCTTTTCACGTGTTTTATTTTATCTTTCATCAAGAAACTTGTCCCAAAAAACATATTTTTTCACCACTTGAAACATATTTGAAAACCACATTGTTCATCACATGAGAACTTGCATTAGTACCTCCATTTTAAACATTATTTTGGAGACACATAAACCTAACACACTTCTTTAAAAATATCTAGTTAATTGTAATTAAAACCAATGATCACTACTAGATTTGGTTTTAAATTTTGACCAACATTAGTGTTGTCAGAACGACATTAGAAATGCATATATTTCAATATAATCACTATTGTGTTGGTATTCCTACAACATTTCAGAGCCATGAATCAAAATTTGTTCTACTGATGCTCTATCATACCTTGTGACAATTTCTTTATGACCTCATTTTTTCTTTATGTATGTCAGACTTCCAAGGTCTCCAATTACATGAACCAATTACTTATTCATTTTATTTCTACAATTTATTGTGCCATTCACCTTGTCTCATAAACCCATGAACCACAACTTCATTTTGTGCCTTCAATTTTTCATCACAATGTTACAAACTTCAATTTATCAATGCACACGATACATTTCTATGCTTATAAGATTGCCAATTGACCAAGAAAACTACACGTGACTTCTCATCATCTTGTTTGTTTCCCATCAAAAAATGTATCTATGGCATCTACGCTACATGTTCTAAATGAATAATGTGACGCCAAACAAATCCCCATAGGCTGTGCATAATCTTGGCACTATTTATAACAATAAGTCAATCACATTGTATGCCAAAATGTATCTCACACATACTTCAATGCAACATTAATCTAGTATTCATTCTAAATACTCTACACATCTCTCTCAAGCACCACCCAAGAATAGATCATTGCATCTTGTAGATTACCTTTCCCTCTTCACATGTCTCCTATCTACATCCTTTGTTGCATCACATATACCAATTCTTTAGTTGGTTCCAACACAGTTCATAATTTTGGGGAAAAACAATTTGGTTCCAATTCTGACTAATTTGCCCAGGTATGTGGAATAGATTACTACAAGTCAAGGGGTTCATACAACATAAGTTGGTTGACATTCATTATATAATGGATGGCAATTTGAGGTGCTAAATCCAACTTTTAAGGTGTTCAAACCCATTTTATGAGTGATGGTGTGTAATGACCATACAAACCATATCAAATAGGCTTGATCTTGTGATGCTACTGATCTTTGAAGCACTGGTTATCCAAGTGCAGCCAAATTCTCTCACTAACATGAATTTTAGGTTAAACTCAATGTTGGTCATGCAATGCCTTGTACTTGGCCTATGTCCGTTGAAGGATGGACTCTGCTATAAACCTTGGCCAAGTTCTTCATAAAATGAGAAACTTTGTCTTGCTCCTTCTGATGGTAGGATATGAATGAAGTAGGGATAACAACTAGAATCTCATAAGGATCTAAGGGTTGGAAGAAAAAATAGACCTCAAATGGGGTGTGTCCCATAGATACATGAGTGGCTATGTTGAAACTATGCTTCAATATATGTAACTATTGATCCTATATATTGTTTCATTGATAATAAATACAAAGGTCACGAACCAAGGTTATGTTCAATACCTAATTTTGGCCATCAATTTGCATGCAATTTTCGCATAAAAATAAATAAATAACTAAAACTAACAAATAAAAACTTCAATAAATGTGCATTGTGAGTACCTTTAATAAAAACCAATTAATCACTTCAATTGATATCCAAGTATAGAAAACAACCATTTGTATTTCATAAAAAATAAGCCTTGAAAATTTAAGTACATATTTAACTTTTTTGTTTTACACCGTTGAGGATGTGAACCATGTTCCCTCCATATACATGACATGCATAATGAAAACAAAACCAACATCACGGGGATACCTTAAAATTTGAAATCTTAGGATGCGTTTCTAATGCATGTGTCACACATGTGTGCTATTTTCCCTAGCATGCTTTAAACAAATCAAAGTTTCTAGTTAAAATAAACCTCAAATTCAGAGATCTACAATGAGTTTCCATGCATGTGCTCCTTTTCTTAGTGTTTTTATAAAAAAATATTTGCAACTCAATCTTGGTCAATCATCTTTGAGAAAAACCAAAATTTTATAATTTTAAGAAATTAAGAAATCAAAATCTTGCAAACACTTCAAGCAAGTAATTATAGTCAAGGACAATGTGAGTAAACAAAATATGTTTTCGAAGAATTGGATATGCAATCAACAAACACTAGTCTTCATTTGAAATAAATGGAACTATGCATGTCAATTTGGGGTACTGTTCATGCCAATTGTGCATGCCAAATTGGCATACACAACAACCTTGTTTGAGATTATATTTAGGTTATTATACATATTCTTTTGGTCTATACTAATTAACATATTTATCATAATATTGTTATATTTAGATCTACTATTAAGTTCTTTTCAATTTACTAGACAATAATAGTTTAAGTAGGATCACTGAGAGAAACACAATCACAAGGCACACTTTTTTTTATCTTGGGAAACCCTCATGTGGGAGAAAACCCAACAAAAACTTCCTTAATATAGATTGCCAATACAATTCCAAGATAAAAGACAACACCACCAAGAATAACCAAGAATGAGCAATGCACCTCTCTCTCCTTCTTCTGGCAACTGCAACTTCCTTCAAACTTGTGCACTATATGAGTGACTTGAGTGAGTGTAAGAATGAGGCATCATCCTCTCTTATTTATACTAGCTGAAAGGCGTTAGGGTTGTGTTTCTTCACCAAGCTGGGCTAACTTCTTCAATTAGTGGCTAGAACCACTTTAATTATCCCTAGGGTCCGACCTTTCATTTAGCATCAATTAATTAGGGTTTGACCAATCCACAAAAGGGGATTTGGTCATACATAATTCCTGACATGATAAATCCACAAAAGGAGACTGATCTATAATATAATAACTCAATAATAAGTAGAATATTCTTCACAGTTACAATATTTCAACACTCCCCCTTAATAAGAAGGGTATTCTACAACATCATAAGGAGACAGAGAGGGAAGCAACATCATCAACATCTAGAACACTGACTTGCACATCTATAAATCATTGAATTTTTTTCTCATCGTCAATAACATCATTGTTCACAACATGGAGCTGGAATAGTATCATCATTCACAACATGGAGCTGCAATGGCATCATCATCATTATTCTCTGCATCAACATCAATTAGTATAATACTAATACAACATCATCAATCGGTACAAGACTGATACATCATCATCAACATCTTCAACATGAAGCTGAAGTAGCAACATCATCATCATCATATTCAGCATGAAGCTAGAGTAGAATCATCATCATCATCTTCAACATGAAGCTGGAGCATCAACATCAATAACATGAAGCTAGAATAATAATATCACCAACACGAGGTTGGTACACCAACATTAACAACATGAGGTTGGTACAATAACATTAATAACATGAGATTGAGATAAAAACATCATCAACATGAGGTTGAGATGACAACATCATCAACATCATCAACACGAGCCTGAGATAACAACATCATCAACACGAGGCCAAGACACAAATATCATCAACAAAACGAGGCTGGAGAAATAACATCATCAAATCACGAGGTTGGAACAACAACATCATTACAATAGTAATCTATAGAAACAACATCATCACAACATGAGGCTGGAGCAACAACATAATCATCACAGGGCAACAAAATGAGGTAGGTGCAACAAAAACATTTTGTGGTACTCTGACAGTCCCTAGGGAACTTCCCAGGAATTATAAGATTTCCTAGGATATAAAATCCTAATGGAGCTACCATGTGGTACTCTGACATACCATCCTTACCAGACCTTTAGGATCTACCCAGGAATCATAAAGATTCACTAGGATTATAAAATACTAATAGAGATACCACTACTGACCACAACTGGAATATACATGCACAGATACTCTGACAGGTCGTCCTTATTGGACCTTCGATATCTGTCTAGGGATGATCATTCTCCTAGGATATAAATTCCCAACTGAGCTACCCGTTGTTGTTCAGGATACCATAGTATCATCAACATCACTCCCCCTTTTGAGGGAGGTCCTTTCGGACTATACCAAGCTTGTCTCAAAAGTATTCAAACTTTACACGAGACATAGGCTTGGTCAACACATCTACAACCTGCTCATATATGCCAACATATTGGAGCTTTACAACTCCTCTCTACACCATATCATGAATGTAGTGATACCGAATTTCTATGTCCTTCAACTTATCATGGAACACATGGTTCTCCATCATCTTTATGCAACTC
The DNA here is from genome assembly GCA_009831015.1 of Picea engelmannii. NCBI lineage: Eukaryota > Viridiplantae > Streptophyta > Pinopsida > Pinales > Pinaceae > Picea > Picea engelmannii. Next base: position 49,271 of record ML777490.1, on the reverse strand, counting down.
AGGTTATCACATAGAATCACAGTTTCTTCCATCTCTAGATCAAATAGATCTATCAACAACTTTCGAAGCCATATGGATTCACAATTGGCGAGTTGAGGGATTGGTATTTTGATCTTATTTATCTCATTTTCAAGATTGAAACCTCCCCCACCTTTATCCCTTTCTCTGGTTGAAACCTTGGACTCCTTCTTTTCTAACTTATTTGTTTGTGCTAATTTATTTTCCTTGAGTTTATTTATCGGTATATGTGTTTCCACTGTCTTAATTTTTTTTGCTTGGGTCTCAGCCTCCTTTACTTTGGGATTTTGTGAATCTACCCCTTTTATTTTTCTATTAGGTATCTCGGTCTCTTTTGGGGAAGGCTCGTATATTTCACCTCTAGGAAGAATTTGCTTGGGTTGAGGAGTCGACATAGGTTTGTTTTTAGGCCTTAGGTTGTACATGTGTTGGACCTCAGCCATTATAGAATCGGTCATTTTTTGATAGACAGAAACATTAGTGTTGTTTATGTCATCATATTTATTTCACAGTTTCTCTGTGTTCAAGGACTTCTCGTAATCTTCTTTAGTTTAATGAGGTTGTGTGCAGTCGTCACCCAAATTGTTTACGCCTTCTTCCAAATCCTCAAAATCTTGTAGGTCATTTCCTCCTATAAAATTTTCATTTTTTAAAGGAGTTTGAATTTTTCTGTCTTTGTTGATTTTGAGGGTTGGGATTTCTTTTGAATTCCCTCTTAATGAATGGATCTGCCTTGGATTGATCTAGCTCCATCCTGGAAATCTTATTTGATAGCTCTTTAATTATCCTATCCATATCATCCATTTTATCATCTGAGGATCTATTAGGCCTTGAGGGTCCCGCTTGTTCCCTAAAACGTTTGGTTTCTTGGTTTCCCATTTCTACTTTTGTTTTTAATTTTCCAGAAGCCATCATGTTAGATTCGATCTCTGTGGTGTCATCTTGCATTCGGGTTAGGGTATCCCCTCTCCTTTCTCTCAACAAAAGTGCGAAATCGGGTTCAAAGGCTCCCACAATGGTTACCTTGGCTCCAGGTTGGGATGGTTTAACTTCGACTGGGATCTTATTATATAACTTATTAAACCTTTGAATGAATTCCATACCTTTGAATTATATAATTTTTTTTCTTTAAATACCTGACCTCAGTCAAATAGTACAAATGGTCTTTTCTTTCACCCCATTGTCTAAGAAAAGAGTCTTCTAGGGCATCATAGGATAATATTGAACCTGTGGGTAGACTTCGAAACCAGGTTTGTACCTGTCATTTGAAATTCTGAAAAAATAACCTCGAATGTATGTCTTCATGTTCGAGACCTAGGATATATGCGAACTGATCAAAGAAATTTATATGTTTGGTCGTGGTCAGGTCTCCTTCCCCTATAAATTTAGGTAAGTTTTTCATGTAGTTTTCAGGAAGGTTGTGAAGAGGGAAAGGCAGGACTAGAGGTGCATATCTGGAAGCTACTTTAGCGAAAACCCTGGGAGGCGGGGGTAGCCCTTGGGGCCCACCTCCTCCTCCCAGAGCCCCTCCACCTCCTCCTCCTAAAACCCCTCCACCTCCCCCTCCGACGACCACCATTGATACTATTGGATAGGAAAACGGTGCGTTATACAGAGGGTTCTAGAACACTAAAAGAGAATCTTTAGCTTCTTTGAGAGACGAGAAAATTGAAGATGGGGGAAAAGGGATGCGAGGACTTGGTTCCTCAGATTTGCAAGAGATGTAATCAAGGGAACCCGTAGGTGTGGAATCTGAGTATATGGTATACTCTTCAAGACTTTGCGAGGTTGGGAAACCTAACTGAAGATTCAGTGGGATATCAATCGATGTTAAATTTACTGAGGGATTTTCACCTTCATGTACGCTAGAAGTTGTCGGATGAATTTCATTTTTAACTTTAGGGAGAGATAAAGTTGGGTTGAGGGTTTTAGGGGGGGATTCGTGTGAATTTAGATGTTCAAAAGAAATATTAGCCTTGGGTTGTGTGTGCCTAAGCTGGTAGGCTGCAGTGGTTGGCTTAAGGGAACCTCTTGTTTTCAGTATTTTTTCAGGATCGAAAACGGGCGTGGTTTATTTACCATCCGGGTTTTGTCTAGTGTTCCTTCGACTAGATGCCAACTTACTTAAACGTGGAGTCGCCAAGTGAATGATAAAAAATAGCCTTTATAAGGTGTTCACTCTTTGTTCACTATCAAAGGGTAGAAACTTGCAAAAATGTTGTTCTCCCAGGGAAAAGGTTTCGTAACTTCGGTCCCCGACAACGGCGCCATGGAAGATTATAATGGAATTTATTCAATATCCTCCTTAGAGCCTCCATTCATGTATATAGCAATGATGGCCTATAGTTTGTATGGGAGGGAGGACACCAAAATTTTTTTACTCCTTTGCGTGCCTCTAATTCATACAGTCGCTGAAGGTTTTTCTTTCGACTGGACCAAACTGTTGTCGGATAGTCTAACCAGTCGAGTTACTGAATATCAAGCACATAAGGAGAGTGGGAAAGCAACTTCATTTTTCATGTTCGCCTACATCATGGACACTATTTAATGTTGAGCCTATTCATGTCTATCACTCAAAACTTTGGGAGGATAAGGCCAAAGAATTCATATACGAGATTTCCAACTGGGTAATGGTACCAATGCATGTCTCCATCTTCAGTAACCCACCTCCCAGAATTTCAGATAGCATCTCAGCCAACTTGAGTAGTGTGGCTGACTGGTATGTAGAAGCGGATTTTTCATACATCAGGGTTTTCGACACCTCTGTTCCCCCATATGCTCTACCACTATTCATGTCGAATAAGATGGTATGTCAAAAAATCGCTAGGCAAACTGTGCTCGGTGGCATAAGAAAAGAGCTCAAAGGTTTTTCGAAGAAGGTATGGCCACCATTCCCCATTCATTTTAATACATATTCTTTATTAGATTTCAGACACGCCAAAGCCAAGGCTATGACCTTGGAGGAATTTAAATTGGTCAACATCGAGTTCAAGAAACATGACCCACATAAGGTCGTGAGTAATCACATGGCGAATTGTGGCATAAAAAGATATGAACATGAGAATTCGCCTCATGATGACATCTTCTGAGGTGAAATATCCTATCCTAAGTTCCTAAGTCGTATTCAAGCCCTGTCGCCTGGGGATATGGCCGATTTCTTCAAATTTCAGGAACACCGGTGGAGCTGCCTTCCCCCAGTTTTATAGGGTAATAACCCATAGACTACAGATACACAACGAATGAAAGCCAAGGGCTCAAAAGATTCAGGTCCTGACTGGGAGGAAAATCAGGAAAAGATAGAGGAAAACGGGAACCCAGATTAGGAATTCGATATCCCCAACCCAGAGAAAGGAAGCCCAAAAGCAGTTGTACCGGGTGAGTCGGTCCAGAGGCAAGTAGAAATATTCCAACAAAGGGTAAGTGTCACGCCATCGCCCACATCAAGCAAGCCAAAAACGGTTGTTATCCTAGAGAAACCATCCAAGTAAATCGACAGTCCCATCGATTCTATCACTCCCCTACAGTTTACAAAGAGGACCCCTGATGCGGGATGGATTTTCAACGAAGAACTAACACCCATTACTGTAGAAGAGTTGCCTCCAAACAAATTTTTCTTCAATAAGAAGAGAAAGGCCGTTATGAAGCAAGATCTTTACTGAGAAGTGGGCATAGTAGCCAAAAAATTCAAAATCCTAGCTAATGGGAAGGCCATGAAAAAGGAGGAATTCACCACTTAGATAGCAGGGACTATAATGTCCCCAAGGTCGAGCCCTGTTGTAAATCATGTCTATGAAGTATAAATCTTGCATTATGAATTGTAATTATGTTTTATAGGTTGGTGAGCCAAGTTTATATAAGCTAGTGGGATTATGTGTTATTAGGTCAAAGAGCCTTCTTTTGTACATGTAATCATGTAGAACATTAATAAAATATAAACACCACTACGTGCAGAACGACCGTGATGAATGAGTGATGGGGGACTAAGATTCCACATAATGGGTAAGGGATTTGGGGGCTGGAAGGTTGGAAAGAGAGGCTAAGTGTTGAGCCTAGGGGATTAAGTCCTCGGGCATAATATTTTAATATTATTCCAAAAGCCATGTGAAGTATATGTTTTTATCCTAAGTCATGGGAGAGGCAACACATGCAGCTCCAAGTGTGAAAACGGGAATGCATGCAGCTCCAGAAAGACAAGTGTTGACCTAGGCGCATGTAGTTAAAAGATGAAGTGTCAGCTGAGTTTGGGGTTCCTCCTCCATTATGGTGTACGTCTGTCTGAACTGGGTGGCTATGTGTCTAATCTTTGCATTGATTCCTGGTCACGCATCTCTGAAACCAGTGTTACCTGAACTGTGTTGTGTCTTAGTGTCATGTTGTCGTATTCTTCCCTCTCAATTGATTGAGTTGGTGTTTGACCTCTGCGTGGATTGAGTCGTGTCACAAACCTATGGACTGAGTCGTGTCACTTGTGCATCCGATGAGCCCAGCCTATCTACTCTTATAGAGTCAAGTTCGTACCCGAACTGTCTTGGGTTGCTTCCTTCTGTGTGTCCTGAGTGGAATTGACTAGTAGTTGTCACTGTTATCTTGAACTTGCGGGAATTGAGTTGGAAACTAGTTGAAGAACCAGGTTGTCAGGCCTATGGTAGAAGATGTAGGTTTTCAGGCCCCTAAGCATCTCTCTCCAGGTGAGAGAGTCTGTTGGGAAGTGGTTTTCTCCTAGAGAGAGTCTAGCATCAGCTACGGAGCTCTGAGAATTCCTGATCTGGCTTGTTGCCGAGACCCAGAGAGGGAGGTGAAGCACTGATGGAATGTTCTTATGAAGGTGTATACTCCTGGGTGGAACATGCATGTGGGGGATGAGAGTCCATGAGTAGTGGGCATAAGAAGACTACTGGAGAGAATCCTTCAGGTTGCTTTGTGCAGTTTTCCCTGTAACCTCAGCCTAGACTAGGATTCCTTGCCTTGGGTGGAGCTTAGTCCTAGCTTAAGGGTGACCCACTTATGAGCATGATGAGTAGTGTGGTATAAGGCTGAGAGGTTCATGGAAGGCCTGGACGTGGTTGGTGGAATTACCACGGTTTCAAATATAAGTATAAGCTTATGCTTAATATTATGTTTTGCATGCCTGTGATGCTTATATGTATCATGTATTATGTTGTGCATATGAATTATTGTTAATGACAGGGATTATTAATGTTAGCAGTGATATTGTGCTTACTCTGAGTTAAATGTGTTTAATATGATTTAAATGCATGTTATTAATTAAGTATGAGAATGATGTTGTTCTTCACAGTAGCATTTTCCCAGCCAGTGGGATGACAGTCGTGGGCGTTACAGTTTCGTATCAGAGCTTGGTTTCAACACTGAGCTTGGATGGGCCAAATAAGTGGTCTTTGGACTGATTTTTTGAGAAGAAATTGTGTCTGGAGGACTAATTTCATACCTTATAATGTTTCTGAGTGTACAGACTACTTGACCATGTTACAAGCTCAGGAGCTGTAGCGATATTATAAAACTGCATCCAGTGTGGTATATGGACAGAGAGAGAGAGAACACTCCACACCATAAGTGTTGGAGGCATAGGATATGTTCGGGAGGAAAGGAGAACCCTCATGACCGTCAGATCTGGAAAACGTGCACAAGGCTTAAAACCTTTTGGAGTTGAATAGGAGTGTGGAAATTGGGATACACGAAGTCCCTAATTCGTCAGGACCGTCCATCGTAAATGATGCGTGGAGAGCGATCAACCTTTCGCTAACTCATAACTTGAAATGGTCAAAGGGTGAGTTCGTGAGAATTCACAAAACATGAATTCACGATTGGATCACAACCGTTGATCTAAGAGAGATCCGGACTATTAGTTGTCCAGTAAGAAATTGACATTTCGGGAATAGGGAGGACGAAGGTGGAAAATCCTTCGACATCGGGACACACAAAATCCCGATACATGAAATGCCAATGAAATCTGAGTCATCATATCATGGGGAATAAAGACCATTGGATCAAGCAAATGAATAGACCATAATTTCAGAATTTCAGCAAATGTAAGTTCAAGATGTGTGGATGCATGAACTCCTTATGCCCGAAACTTTGAAACGAAAAGTGAAAGTAGTGGGGCCCCATGATGTCACCAGAAGTGATGTGGACCTTCTTAAGGACACCATGTGTCACTACCTTGGTTGATGACATTTTTTTTGTGGGCCTAGGGGGAGAGAGGTCGAAAGTTTGGGAGTCGGGAGTTGGAGAGGGAAGCGAGTGTGAGAACCTCCAGGACCAAAACCTTGAAACCCGAAACCATGAGGCCCCAAAATCCCGAAACCTGAAGTTTCATTTGGAGAGCCTTGTAGCACCTGGAAGTTTAGTGTTTGGTCATGGCCCATGGATGCATGGGTTGAGGACTAAGAAAATGGGGGCTATCACTAGAAATTGCAGAGCCAAACAGAGCTCAAAAAATTCATGGAATTGAAACATTTTCTTATTCACGTTGGTTTACGAATGTTGTAGTTTATTAAGGTTTTAAGGCCTCACAAACTTCATTTGACTGTACGTTGTGTATGTAGAGTTCAACGAGTGTCGGGACATATGTTATTCGATTCCAAGTATAGAAATGGAAGAGGTACAGATTGCCTCCAATTCAGAGAACAAAAGAGAAGGAAGGAATGCCAACTTGGGAGTCGAAGGGTCAAACTCTAATGGGCAAGGAAAAGAGATGGATAAGGAAGGACATATGATGAAAATCATTGAAATATTGTAGAGAGATGCCTAGGCTCATCGAGCTGATAGCTGAAAGCTCATGAGGATCAGGGATCGACAGGGTGAATTCAACTTAAAGATGTTGAAGAACATGGAAAGAATAGAAAGAAAATTGGAAAAGGAGAGTGACATAAGAAAAATAGCGAGTCACAAGAGCCCTGAGAGAAAAAGAAGATCAAGGAGTGGTAGCAGACATCGTTGTCTCTCCCCAAAGAATTCTGATAAGGAATCATACAACAGTTCAAGCCCATCCCCTACCAGAAAACACCAAAGATCTGGAGTGGATGAATTGAAAGGGGAGATGAACAAGATTAAGCCTCCTACGTTTGATGGAGAACATAAGAAGGAGGAAGATGTTGAAACATGGTTGCTTGGCATGAGGAAATATTTCAAATTGCATAATTATTCCTCTCATGCAGAAGGAAGAATTGCAATGTATCAACTAAAAGAAAAAGCATCCATGTGGTGGGATCAACTTGTGCAGGCGTAGCACATTAGAGAGAAAAATATCACATGGAATGAATTCAAGAGGTATTTTGAGAGGAAATACCTAACTAAAAGATACTATGACAAAAAGATGAAGGAGTTCTTCGAACTCAAGCTGGACAACATGACCATTGATGAATACAAACAAAGGTTTTTGGAATTACTGAAGTATGTTCCATTCATCAAAGATGAGGCTGTCAAGATTCATAGGTATCTGAGTGGACTGCCACCTCCCATTAGTGACAAGATTAAGTATGATGATCCTAAGACTATGGAAGAATAAATAATAAGAGAGAAATGCTTATATGAGCAGCAAGGAGAAAATCCTACCTTTCGGAGGGCTTGGGATGACTAGAAGAAGTTTAAGAAAGAACAGAGGTAGAAGGGAAACAAACCTCCCTTTTCAGAAATAGTCCTCACGGACATCCATCGTTTAGAGAGATCGGGATATCATATCGGGATATCACCAGGTAAGAATAAAGGATGAATACCTCAGCAAGACCGCCTTTAGAAAAAGGTATGGTCATTACGAGTTCACAGTGGTACCGTTTGGACTGTTGAACGCACCTGTTGTTTTTATGTGCTTGATGAATGGTGTATTCAGGAACTATCTAGACAAGTTTGACATAGTCTTCCTGAATGACATTTTGGTGTATTCCAAGTCAGAGGAAGAGCATGAACAACACCTGAGGATGGTGCTGCAAGTGTTGAGAGAACACCAGTTGCATGCCAAGTTGAGAAAAAGCTCGTTTTATCAAAGTCAAATCCATTACTTGGGGCATATTATTTCAGAAGAAGGGATCAGCGTGGACCCTGAGAAGGTCGAGGCCATCAGAGAATGGTCAACGCTAAGGAATGTGGCAGAAGTTAGATCCCTTATGGGTCTAGCGGGCTATTATAGAAGGTTTATCACAGGGTTCTCAAAGATAGCTCACCCTATCACTTCAAGGAGAAAAAGTTTCACTGGACAGAGGGGTGTGAGAAAAGTTTCCAGCGATTGAAGCAATTGTTAACTAGTGCTCCAATATTGAGGATTGCAGATCCAAATGTGGATTTCATGGTGTGCACAGATGCATGTAAAGAAGGGTTGGGAGGATTTCTCAGTAGTAAAGGAGATTGATATATAATATAACAACTCAATAATAAGTAGAATATTCTTCACAGTTACAATATTTCAACACTCCCCCTTAATAATAAGGGTATTCTACAACATCATAAGGAGACAGAGAGGGAAGAAACATCATCAACATCTGGAACACTGACTTGCACATCTATAAATCATCGAATTGTTTTCTCATCATCAATAACATCATTGTTCACAACATGGAGCTAGAATAGTACCATCATTCACAACATGGAGCTGCAATGGAATCATCATCATTATTCTATGCAACAACATCAATTAGTATAATAATAATACAACATCATCAATCAGTACAAGACTGATACATCATCATCAACATATTCAACATGAAGCTGAAGTAGCCACATCATCAACATATTCAGCATGAATATGGAGTAGACTCATCATCATCATCTTCATCATGAAGTTGGAGCATCAACATCAATAACATGAAGCTAGAATAATAATATCACCAACACGAGGCTGGTACACCAACATCAACAACATGAGGCTAGTACAATAACATTAACAACATGAGACTGAGATAACAACATCATCAACACGAGGTTGAGATGACAGCATCATCAACATCATCAACACGAGGCCGAGATAACAACATCATCAACATGAGGTTGATATTCCAACATCATCAACATCATCAACACAAGGCTGAGATACAAATATCATCAAAAAAACGAGGTTGGAGAAACAACATCGTCAAATCACGAGGTTGGAACAACAACATCATCACAACACTAGGCTAGAGAAACAACATCATCAAAACATGAGGCTGGAGCAACAATGTCATCATCATAGGGCAACAAAATGAGGTAGGTGAAACAACAACATTTTGTGGTACTCTGACAGTCCCTAGGGAACTTCCTAGGAATCATAAGATTTCCTAGGATATAAAATCCTAATGGAGGTACCATGTGGTACTCTGACATACCATCCTTACCAGACCTTTAGGATCTACCCAGAAATCATAAATATTCACTAGGATTATAAAATCCTAACAGAGATACCACTACTGACCACAACTGGAATATACATGCACACATACTCTGACAGGTTGTCCTTATTGGACCTTCGAGATCTGTCTAGGGATGATCAATCTCCTAGGATATAAATTCCCAACTGAGCTACCCGTTGTTGTTCAAGATACCATAGTATCATCAACATCACTCCCCCTTTCCAGGGAGGTCCTTTCGGACTATACCAAGCTTGTCTCAAAAGTATTCAAACTTTACACGAGACATAGGCTTGGTCAACACATCTGCAACCTTCTCATATATGCCAACATATTGGAGCTTTACAACTCCTCTCTGCACCATATCATGAATGTTGTGATACCAAATTTCTATGTGATTTGACTTATCATGGAACACATGGTTCTCCATCATATTTATGCAACTCAGGTTATCACATAGAATCACAGTTTCTTCCATCTCTAGATCAAATAGATCTATCAACAACTTTCGAAGCTATATGGCTTCACAATTGGCGAGTTGAGGGATTGGTATTTTGATCTTATTTATCTCATTTTCAAGGCTGAAACCTCCCCCACCTTTGTCCGTTTCTCTGGTTGAAACCTTGGACTCCTTCTTTTCGAACTTATTTGTTTGTGCTGATTTATTTTCTGTGAGTTTATTTACTGGTGTATGTGTTTCAACTGTCTTAATTTTTTTTGCTTGGGTCTCAACCTCCTTTACTTTGGGATTCTAGGAATCTACCCCTTTTATTTTTCTATTAGGTATCTCGGTCTCTTTTGGGGAAGGCTCATATATTTCACCTCTAGGAATAATTTTATTGGGTTGAGGAGTCGACATGGGTTTGTTTTTAGGCCTTAGGTTGTACTTATGTTGGACCTCAGCCATTATAGAATCGGTCATTTCTTAATAGACAGAAACATTAGTGTTGTTTATGTGATCATATTTATTTGACGACTTCTTCGTGTTCAAGGACTTCACGTAATATTCTTTAGTTTAATGAGCTCGTGTGCAGTCTTTACCCAAATTGTTTACATCTTCTTCCAGATCCTTGAAATCTTGTAGGTCATTTCCTCCTATAAAATTTTCATTTTTTAAAGGAGTTTGAATTTTCTGGTTTTCATTTTTAATCTGTCTTTGTTGATTTTGAGGGTTGGGCTTTCTTCTGAATTCCCTCTTAACAAATGGATCTCCCTTGGATTGATCTAGCTCCATTTTGGAAATCTTATTTGATAGATTTTTAATTATCCTAGACATATCATCCATTTTATCATCTGAGGATCTACTAGGCCCTGAGGGTCCCGCTTGTTCCCTAAAACGTTTGGTTTCTCGGTTTCCTGTTTCTACTTTTGTTTTTAATTTTCCAGAAATCATCATGTTAGATTCGATCTCTATGGTTTCATCTTGCATTCGGGTCAGGGTAGCCCCTCTCCTTTCTCTCAACAGAAGTGCAAAATCGAGTTCAAAGGCTCCCACAAAGGTTACCTTGGCTGCAGGTTGGGATGGTTTAACTTCAGTTGGGATCTTATTATATAACTTGTTAAACCTTTGAATGAATTCCATACCAGTTTCCAAATTTTTTTCTGTAAAGACACGAACTCGGTCAAATAGTACAAATGGTCTTTTCTTTCTCCCCATTGTCTAAGAAAAGAGACTTCTAGGGCATCATAGGATAATATCGAACATATGGGTAGACTTCAAAACCAGGTTCGTACCTGTCCTTCGAAAGTCTGAACAAATAACCTCAAATATACGTCTTCGTGTTCGAGACCTAGGATATCTGCGAACTGATCAAAGAAATTTATATGTTCAGCCGCGGTCAGGTCCCCTTCCCATGTAAATTGACGTAAGTTTTTCATGTAGTTTTCAGGAAGGTCGTGAAGAGGGATAGGCAGGACCAGAGGTGCATATCTGGCAGCTACTTTAGTGAAAACCCTGCGAGGCGGGGGAGGCCCTTGTCCCCCCCTCCTCCTCCTAGAGCCCCTCCACCTCCTCCTCCTAAAACCCCTCCACCTCCCCCTCCGATGACCACCATCGATAGTATTGGATAGGAAAATGGTGCGTTATACAGAGGGTTCTAGAACACTAAAAGTGAATCTTTAGCTTCTTTGAGAGACGAGAAAACTGAAGAAGGGGGAAAAGGGATGCGAGGACTTGGTTCCTTAGATTTGCAAGAGATGTAATCAGGGGAACCCAGGGGTGTGGAATCTGAGTATATGGTATACTCTTTGAGACTCTGCGAGGTTGGGAAATCTAATTGAAGAGTCAGCAAGATATCGATGGCTATTTAATTTACTGAGGGATTTTCACCTTCATGTATGCCAGAATTTGTCGGATGAATTTCATTGTTAACTTCAACGAGAGCTAAAGTTGGGTTGAGGGTTTTAGGGGGGATTCGTGTGAATTTATAGGTTCAAAAAAAATTTTAGCCTTCGGTTGTGTGTGCCCAGGCTGGTAGACTGCAGTGGTTGGCTTAAGGGAACCTCTTGCTTTCAATATTTTTTCGGGATCAGAAACGGGCGTGCTCTGTTTACCATCTGGGTTTTGTCTGGTGTTCCTTCGATTGGATGCCAATTTACTTAAATGTGGAGTCACCAAGTGAATGATAAAAAATAGCCTTTAGAAGGTGTTCACTCTTTGTTCACTATCAAAGGATATAAACTTGCAAAAATGTCATTCTCCCAGGGAAAAGGTTTCATAACTTCGGTCCCGCGCAACGGCGCCAGGGCAGATTGTAATGGAATTTATTCAATATTCTCTTTAGAGATGCCATTAAGCTATATAGCAATGATGGCCTGTAGGTTGTATGGGAGGGAGGACACCACACAGTTTTTCCTCCCGTGGGTGACTCTGATTCATACAGTCACTGAAGGTTTTTCTTTCAACTAGGCCAAACTGTTGTCGAACAGTCTAACCAGTCGAATTATCGAATATCGAGCACATAAGGAGAGTGGGAAGGCAACTTCATTTTTCATGTCTGCCTACATCATGGACGTTATTTGTTTCATGATTCCTTTCTCGCTAATGAGTTGGAGCTGGACTCCATCTAATGCTGAGCCTATTCATGTCTATCACTCGAAACTTTGGGAGGATAAGGCCAAAGAATTCATATACGAGATTTTAAACTAGGTAATGGTGTCGATGCATGTCTCCATCTTTGGTAACCCGCCTCCCAGGATTTCAGATAACATCTCGGCCAAGTTGAGTAGTATGGATAACTAGTATGTAGAAGCAGAGTTTTCATAAATTAGGGTTTTCAGTGCCTCTATTCCCCCTTATGCTCTACCACTATTCGTGCCGGATAAGCTGGTATGTCGCGAAATCACCAGGAAAACCGTGCTTGGTGGCATAAGAAAATAGCTCAAAGGTTTTTCGAGGAAGGTATGGCCGCCCTTCCCCATTCATTTTAGTACATATTCTTTATTAGATTTTAGACACACCAAAGCCGAGGCTACGACCTTCGAGGAATTTAAATTGGTCAACATTGAGTTTAAGAAACATGACCCACATAAGGTCATGAATAATCACATGGAAAATTGTGACATGAAAAGATACGAACATGAGCATTTGCCTCATGATGACATCTTTCGAGGTGCGAGATCCTATGCTGAGGTCCTAAGTTGGATTCAAGCCCTATCGCCCTAGGATATGACTGATTTCTTCAAATTTCAGGAACACCGACGGAGCTTCCTTCCCCTAGTTTTATAGGGTAAGAACCCACAGACTACATATACACAAAAAATGGAAGCCAAGGGCTCAAAATATTTAGGTCCTAACTGGGAGGAAAATCAAGAAAATATAGTGGAAAACGGGAACTCGAAACAGGAAGCTGATATCCCAAACCTAGCGAAAGGAAGCCCGGAAGCAGTTTTACCAGGCAAGTCGGTCCAGAGCCAAGCATAAATAGTCCCACAAAGGGTAAGTGTCATGCCATCGCCTGCATCGAGCAGGCCAGACATGGTTGTTATCCCAGAAAAACCATCCAAGGAAATCGACAGTCCCATCGCTTCTATCACTCCCCTATAGTTCACAAAGGGAACCCCCGATGCGGGATGGATTTTTGGTAAATAAATAATGCCCATTATTGTAGAAGAGTTTCCTCCGAATGAATTTTTCTTATATAAGAAGAGAAAGGTTGTTGTGAAGCAAGAGATTTACTGAGAAGCTGGCACAGTAGACAAAAAATTGAAAATCCTAGCTGATGGGAAGGCCATGATAAAGGAGGAATTCACCACTCAGATAGCAGGGACTGTAATGTCCCCAAGGTCGAGCCCTGTTGTAGATCATGTCTATGAAGTATAAAGGTTGCATAATGAATTTTAATTACGTTTTATAAGATGGTGAGCCAAGTTTATATAAGTTGGTGGGCTTATGTGTTATTAGGCCGGAGAGCCTAAGTGTTAAGGCCAAGAGCCTGCTTTGTACATGTAATCATGCATAACATTAATAAAATATAAAAACCGTTACGTGTAGATCGACCACGATGAATGAGTGAAGGGGGAATAAGCTTCCACAGAATGGGTAAGGGATTTGGGGGTTGGAAGGTCGGAAAGAGAGGCTAAGTGTTGAGCCTAGGGGATAAAGTCCTTGGAAATAATATTTTAATATCATTCCAAAATCCATGTGAAATATATGTTTTTATCCTAAGTCCCGGGAGAGGCAACGCATGCAGCTCCAAGTGTGCAAAAGGGAACGCATGCAGCTCCAAGAAGACAAGTGTCGACCTGGGCGCATGCAGTTAAAAGCTGAAGCGTCAACTGAGTTCATGGTTCCTACTCCATTCTGGCATCCGTATTTCTGAACCGGGTGGCTATGTGTCTGATATGTGTGTTGATTCCTGGCCACGCAACTCTGAAACCAGTGTTACCTGAACTGTGTTGTGTCTTAGTGGCATGTTGTTGTATTCTTCCCTTTGAACCGTTTGAGTCAGTGTTTGACCTCTGCGTGGATTGAGCTGTGTCACAAACCTGTGGACCGAGTCGTGTCACTTGTGCATCCTATGAGCCCAGCCTATCCACTCTTGTAGAGTCAAGTTCATACCTAAACTGTCTTGGGTTACTGCCTTCTGTGTTTCTTGAGTGGAATTGACTAGTAGTTGTCGTTGTTATCCTAAACTTGTGGGAATTGAGTTGGAAACTGGTTGAAGAACCGGGTTGTCAGGCCCCTGGTAGAAGAGGCAGGTTTTCAGGCCTGTGAGCATCTCTCTCCAGGTGAGAGAGTTTTTTGGGAAGTGGTTTTCTCGCAGAGAGAGTCTAGCACCAGCTATGGAGCTTTGAGAATTCCCGATCCGGCCTGTTGTCGAGACCTAGAGAGGGAGGTGAAGCACCGATGGACTGTGCTTGTGAAGGTGTATACTCCTGGGTGGAACAGGCTGGTGAGCCAAGTTTATATAATATGGTGGGCTTATGTGTTATTAGGCCAGAGAGCCTAAGTGTTAATGCCGAGATCCTACTTTTGTACATGTAATCATGCAGAACATTAATAAAATATAAACATTGTTGCGTGAAGATTGACCATGATGAATGAGTGATGGGGGACTAAGCTTCCAGTTGGAAAGAGAGGCTAAGTGTTGAGCCTAGGGGCTTAAGTCCTTAGGAATAATATTTTAATATTATTCCAAAATCCATGTGAAATATATGTTTTTATCCTAAGTCCTAGGAGAGGCAACGCATGCAGCTCCAAGTGTGCAAAAGGGAACACATTCAGCTTAAGGAAGACAAGTGTTGACCTGGGTGCATGCAGTTAAAAGATGAAGCATCAGCTGAGTTTGGGGTTCCTCCTCCATTTTGGCATCCGTCTATTTGAACCGGGTGGCTATGTGTCCAATCTATGCATTGATTCCTAGTCACGCAGCTCTGAAACTAGTGTTACCTGAACCATGTTGTGTCTTCATGGCCTGTTTCCATATTCTGTCATCTGAACCACTTGAGTCGGTGTTTGACCTTCTCTTAGATTGATCTATGTCAAAAACTCATGGATTGATCCATGTCACCTGTGCATCCTATGAGCCCAGCTTATCCGTTCTTGTAGAGTCGAGTTCATACCTGAATTGTCTTGGGTTGCTGCCTTCTGTGTTTCCTAAGTGGAATTGACTAGTAGTTGTCGTTGTTATCTTGAACTTGTGGGAATTGAGTTGGAAACTCGTTGAAGAACTGGGTTGTCAGGCCCGTGGTAGAAGAGGCAGGTTGTCAGGCATGTCAACATCTCTCTCCAGGTGAGAGAGTCTGCTGGGAAGTGGTTTTCTCCCAGAGAGAGTCTAGCACCAGCTACGGAGCTCTGAGAATTCCTGATCCAGCCTGTTGCCGATACCTAGAGAGGGAGGTGTAGCACCGGTGGACTGTGCTTGTGAAGGTGTATACTCTCGGGTGGAACAAGCATGTGGGGAATTAGAGTCCATGAGTAGTGGGCATAAGAAGACTCCTGGAAAGAATCCTTTTGGTTTCTCTATGCAGTTTTCCCTATAACCTCAACCTAGACTAGGATTCCTTGCCTTGGGTGGAGCTTAGTCTCATCTCAGGGGTGACCCACTGCTGAGCATGATGAGCAGTGTGGTCTAAGGCTGGGAGGTTCGTGGAAGGCCTGCACGTGGTTGGTGGAATTACCACGGTTTCAAAGATAAGTATTAGCTTATGCTTAATATTATGTTTTGCATGCTTGTGATGCTTATATGTATCATGTATTATGTTGTGCATATGATTTATTGTTAATGACAAAGATTATTAATGTTAGCAGTAATCTTGCGCTTACTCTAAGTTAAATGTGTTTAATATGATTTAAATGCATGTTATTAATTAAGTATGAGAATGATGTTGTTATGCACAGTAGCGTTTGCCCGACTAGTGGGAGGACAGTCGGGGGGCGTTACATGGACATTGGGGGTTTTTGCTACAGTCAACCAATATTCTGTTGGATCTCTAAAGGAATAGTTAAAGAAGAAGAACTGCTTGATCAGTAAATTGGAGGCTAAGCTAGCTACAATAGAGGCAAATGCTAGAGATCAGGTGAACATAGGTCTAGAGAAAGCCAGAGCAGCCGATCAAAAGGAAATTGAGCAGCTCAAATCTGATCTTGAGCAAATACATCAGTTGGCCCAAACCAACCAAGCATGGGTAAGACAACAAGAAGAAATGATAAGGTAGTTACATGCAAAGTTGAATTCTGCCGAGAGCTAGGTTATAGATATCAGGGTATTCCAATCCCAAGCCATTGAGATCTGAAAGAGAGTGTTAGTAGCTCAACAAGATTTACTTGCTAAAGTGGAAGCCATCCAAAACCATTGCCAGACCATTGACCAAGCACTGAAAGACATTTCTTTGAGAGAAAGAGAAGATGGGGCGGCTCGGGTCACTTTCCAAGAGGCTGTTATAGCCACGACGAAAAAAGAAATGGTCAGTAGTTCGAAACTTTCCATCCCAGAGCAAACCAGAGGAAATATCTTGCTGAAGGAGTGGGAGCGTAATATATCAGAAAACAAAGAATGAGCTAAAGAAATGAGAAACTCTTGTGAAGAAACTTTCGTCTTGATAAATGAAAGTTTGTTTTATCTTGATAGGGAAAGCAACGCTGGGACACTGGGCTAGATCGATATAGCCAAGTGCATGCTCGATATCAAGGAGAATGAGGAAAAAGAGCAGGCTGAAATATCACAGGTAAGCCATATTGATATTGTCCAAGTGGATAAATGGTTAATAGAACCAAGTGTATAGTTATGTTCTATCATCACTGAAGACCGACAAGTAGGAGAAAGGTTTCCACAGTTAGTGAAGGATTGTTACACTTTTGAGGCAAATAACCAAACAAAGCCTTCAAAGTTGATAGCCCAATTGATCGAAAAGTGTGTCAATTGCATTGCAAAAACGAAAGGGTAGGTGTCTGGCGTCAAATGATGAAAAGTGTTATTATGTTCTATTTCTAGAGAAAGAAGAGTAAAGAAAGGAAGGTTCTTTGCCCGCATGAAGGAGGACAAAGACGAAGAAGTGAAATGCTTAAATTTCCCATCTTGTAATCGAAAACTTCTAGAACAATTGAAAGTCGAATGTTTAGAAGTTTGTATAAATATGCATTTTGAAGTGAGAATAGTGGCTGGATATTTCTTGGCCGATTGTAATAGAGACTTTTTTCCTTTTGAAAATTAATACAAAGAACTCCGAATATTCCTGATTCCGTGAAGACTGAGTTATGAGTTTTGTTTTCTCTGTTGTCTTATATTAAATTTCATTTCACATATATATCTCTTATGAATGCTTAGCTGCAATTTAGTACAACTTCTACTATGGTGACCAACTGTTTAGTCGTCTAATCGTTTGCAGTTTTTCCTCTATATAGGCTATCAATAGGTACAAGACCTGCGAAATTTTTAGATCTCTATATTTTATGCTTCATCAGATTTCTTCTTGTCTTTTTCTTCTTATGTTTACAGGGTGAGATTCTCCCTTGATGGGAGCCTCGCATTGTCGACAACTTAATGTTTTCTCACATTTCATACATGATTCTTTAAAATTTTGACTCAGTTACAGGAGAAGGCCTTTGGTTTGTGTTCTACCTTTAACATCGGATTCGAAAATGCTCGTTTATACGGTCAAATTTTAAACCTTGAACTTTCTTTTAAATTTCTATTCCTCCATGACCGTTCCCATTGCAAGACAACCCAACATTGAACATGGCCTATTGGATAAAACCATAATCGCTTTAAACCTTTTTGACACCATACTTAAAACTGCCATCACCTGGTATAACTTGAAAGTTCATGGGCCACAATTGAACGAGATATAAGCATCCAGGAACGTTTGGTAGCGAGACAGAGACAACTTAGAAATCAACCTTAGCTTCCTTTCCCAAAGGTTGATTCTTCCCCTTTTTATCTTTTACTCACTTTCAGATGCCTAGACCCTATAATTTCTAGCCTTAAGTACAAACTCTAGAACAACAATATCCTTCTACAATTTGTTCCAAATATGGTCAAATATACAAAGACCAATATTTAACCTGTATAATTTTATAACGAGGAAGGTGTAGGGAGATGAAAATTATGAAATGTGAGCACTTATCTTGCACTAAAAGTATCACAAACATGTAGTTAATAAGTGTGGATATTTAAGATGTTGGGATTATTTTATGATATTAAGTAGATTTTTTGAATTACTCTTCCCTTTGGATCTTTCCATAGTTGTATTTTGGCATGGTGATTGTGAGCTACCTCCATGACAGATATGTTGAGTGCTTAGTGGAAAATGGATATAAATTGGAATTCATAACTTCTACTAATTTAATTGGTTCTTTTGGAGCGGTTGGTCCTCCAGACAGTAACGACCCTTCCCTGTAACATGAATCTCTTAAGTTTTAGTGTTTGTATTGTCTCATCAAGAGATTTCTCTAAAATCAATTGTCCACTCAATTAGCTATATCAAACTTCCAATGAAAAAATCATGGAGTGAATGATTTCTATTTCAAATGCAACCTTGCGAATGATTGTTGTAAACAGGTAGGGATCTACGGAAAAATTAATTCTTAGAACATTAGTGACAATTTCTTTTGGAGGTATAATATACTCTTTTGTTTGTTTGTTACAAATTTGATTCAAGTTCAACCAACTTGGTAAGCAATATTGAATTATCTCTATGGTTGCAATTTCAACTGCAACAACAATGTTACATGCTTAATTTAACATAATTGTTGCAGATACACTTTTTATCACATAAACCTAGTGTATTTGTTGCATACACGTTAGTTGGAATTATAATCCAAATTAGGTTGTGCATTATTTTCTCCCACCTCTAGTTATGAGATGAAAGACGACCAATTTTGTGTGTTTTCTTTAGAACTTGTGTACTAGTTGAAGATTTATTGGTCTGTTGGATTTCCCAATTGAAATGTTCCTAGCGAAGTTTAAATTGCATGCTTTCTAAAGCATAACTGTATTTCAAGCCTCAATGATCCATAAAGACTTCTTCCTTTTTCCACCGGGGGTAGGGAAAATTTGAAAACAACATATTATTCTTTAAGTTTAGGAGGCTTTTTGATTCTTTGTAATTTTTTTAAATGTCAACTATAAGATTTGGTGAAACTTAATTTTTTTGTAAATTATAAGGATTTTACATATTTTATGGAAAATGTGGGTTATTTTTCAACAAAAATAATCATCTGGATTTTAGCTTGTGGAAATCTTACAGGCGCTGCAATTTTTAATAAAATTTCCTGGCTAAGTTTTGCTTAGACTGGATTTATTCCCTCATATTGATGTTTTAGTAAGAGGGTATGTTAAATTCCAACACAATTGATTATTCTTGGTGTAGATTGGCCGAGGCATGGAGTGTGGCCGGAGCCAGATGAAGAATATATAATAGATGATGGTGGGGCACCAGGATTTGGGATTGAGGCAGGCAATGGTTTAGATTGGCAGAGGCATGGAGAGTGGCCGGAGGAAGAATATATAGATGAATATATAATAGATGATATAGATGAATATATAATAGATGGTGGTGGGGCACTAGGATTTGGTATTGAGGTAGGCAATGATGTAGATTGGTCGGTGCATCTAGGAGGTGGGTCGGTGCATCCAGGAGGTGGGAGGATGCATGGAGTGTGGCCGATGCATCCACGATATCTAGGTGGTGGGCCGGTGCATCTAGGAGGATATCCAGGAGATGGGTCGGTGCATCCAGGAGGTGGGCCGGTGCATCTAGTGCTAGTGCATATAGGAGGTGGGCCGATCCATGGAGTGTGGCCGATGAATCTAGTAGGTGGGCCAATGCATCCACGAGGTGTGCCGGTGCTAGGTGGGCCTATGCTTGGAGTGTGTTCGATGCATCTAGTTGGGTTGGTGTATTTAGGTCCACAAGAACATGGAATTCCTAACCTCCCACACATGTTTCCTAACGATTTTGATGATTTGTAAGAGGGTGAAATTCCTGACGATTTTGAAGAGGGCGAAATTCCTGACTTCATAATTGGAATTAATGAAGAAGCAGTGAATGGTGTCCTAGAGATATTGGAAAGAGTGTGTGAATCCATTGAAATAGATGAACCGGTCGTTGAACAAGGAGAGGATTGTGCTATTTGCTTAGAAGCCTTGAAAATGGCAACGACAATCGTACTCTGCATTGGTTACCATTCTCCCACCTCTTTCACTCTTACTGCATTTCAAAATGGTTTCACAGAAACTTTCTTTCAAAGAGACTTTCTGTCAAAGAGAATAGATTGGTTTGGTAGACTTTATTAGATATGTTTTGGGTTTCTCTAGTTCACAACTATGGTATCATTATATTTTCTTTTTCTAACCGCGGAGTTCTAGATTTCCTAGTGCACAGGGGATTCACTCAATGAAATTGTGACATAGAATATTTGTTCATGGGATAATAAAGAAAACCCCTAATTTCACTAACTATTGAAAAAAAAACCTAAAATTGTTTTGTTTACCCCCCTCCCAATACATATGTACAATTTTTAAACCCCCTATTTTTACCTATGTATCCATTTTTTTCATGGAATTTTAATACCCTTTTTTATTTCTATCCTTAGTATGTAAACATAAAAGAACTCTTATACGCTCAAAAATCACAAATCACAAAGGTAATTCAAAAATACACAAACAGGAGGTGTGCCATCTAAGTTGGTGTTAAAGATTATGTTGGAGTGATATATCTTCATGAGTCACCTAACTCATTCAAATCCACGTGTTTCTTGAATCAGGAGGGTGGTAACCCTTTTTCCATGACTTGCAAAGAGGTATCCTCGTGGGTAGCCATAGGTTTAGCACATGTTTATCACCAAGTGGCATACTCATGGGATTGAAAGAGCACATGAGACAAATAGTGAGAGATCCCTTGTATTTCATCATCTTGGGTCTAGCTTACTACAATTTCTCATTCATTCATTCATTCACTTGACTTTATTGCTGGATCTTATCACTTCCATTTAATAAATTTGAAAGGTGCCTTCAACCCTTATGGATTTCTTGTGATTTCTTTTCATGTCTTAGAATGTGTTTTATTTTATCTTTCATCAAGAAACTTGTCCCAAAAACCATATTTTGTCACCACTTGAAACATATTTGAAAATCACATTGTTCACCACATGAGCACTCGCATTAGTACCTCCATTTTAAACATTATTTTGGAGACACATAAACCTAACACACTTCTTTAAAAATATCTAGTTAATTGTAATTAGAACCAACAACCACTACTATATTTGGTTTTAAATTCTGACCAACATTAGTGTTATCAGAACGACATTAGAAATGCATATATTTCAATATCATCACTATTGTGTTGGTATTCCTACATCATTTCAAAGCCATTAATCAAAATTTGTTCTACCGATGCTCTATTAGACCTTGTGACAACTTCTTCATGACCTCATTTTTTCTTTATGGATGTCAGACTTCCAAGGTCTCCAATTACATGAACCAATTACTTATTCATTTTCTTTCTACAATTTATTGTGCCATTCACCTTGGCTCATAAACCCATGAACCACAACTTCATTTTGTGCCTTCAATTTTTCATCACAATGTTACAAACTTCAATTTATCAATGCACACGATACATTTCTATGCTTATAAGATTGCCAATTGACCAAGAAAACCACACATGACTTCTCATCATCTTGTTTGTTTCCCATCAAAAAATGTATCTATGGAATCTACGCTACATGTTCTAAATGAATAATGTGACGCCAAACAAAGCCCCATATGCTATGCATAATCTTGGCACTATTTATAACAATAAGTCAATCACATTGTATGCCAAAACGTATCTCACACATACTTCAATGAAACATTAATCAAGTAGTCATTGTAAATAATCTACACATCTCTCTCAAGCACCACCCAAGAATAGATCATTGCATCTTCCATATCACCTTTCCCTCTTCACATGTCTCATATCTACATCCTTTGTTGCATCACATATACCAATTCTTCAGTTCGTTCCATCGCAGTTCATAATTTTGGGGAAAAACAATTTGGTTCCAATTCTAACTAATTTGCCCATATATGTGGAATAGATTACTACAAGTGAGGGGGTTCATACAACTTAAGTCGGTTGACATTCATTATATAATGGATGGCAAGTTGAGTTGCTAAATCAAACTTTTAAGGTGTTCAAACCCATTTTATGAGTGATGGTGTGTAATGACCATACAAACCATATCAAATAGGCTTGATCTTGTGATGCTACTGATCTTTGAAGCACTGGTTATCCAAGTGGAGCCAAATTCTCTCACTAAAATGAATTTTAGGTTAAACTCAATGTTGGTCATGCAATGCCTTGTACTTGGACCATGTCCATTAAAGGATAGACTCTGCTATGAACCTTGGCCAAGTTCTTCATAAAATAATAAACTTTGTCTTTCTCCTTTTGATGGTAGGATATGAATGAAGTAGGGATAACAACTAGAATCTCATAAGGATCTAAAGGTTGGAAGAAAAAATAGACCTCAAATGGGGTGTGTCCCATAGATACATGAGTGGCTATGTTGAAACTGTGCTTCAATATATGCAACTATTGATCCTATATATTGTTTCATTGATAATAGATACAAAGGTCATGAACCAAGGTTCTGTTCAATACCCAATTTTGGCCATCAATTTGCATGCAATTTTTGCACAAAAATAAATAAAGAACTAAAACTAACAAATCAAAACTTAAATAAATGTGCATTGTGAGTATCTTTAAAGAAAACCAATTAGTCACTTCAAATGATATCCAAGTATAGATAACAACCATTTGTATTTCATAAAAAATAAGCCTTCAAAATTTAAGTACATATTTAACTTTTTTGTTTTACACCATTGAGGATGTGAACCATGTTCCCTCCATATACATGACATGCGTAATGAAAACAAAACCAACATCATGGGGATACCATAAAATTTGAAATCTTAGGATGAGTGTCTAATGCATGTGTCACGCATGTGTGATATTTTCCCTAGCATGCTTTAAACAAATCAAAGTTCCTAGTTAAAACAAACCTCAAATTCATAGATCTACATTGATTTTCCATGCATGTGCTCCTTTGCTCAGTGTTTTTATAAAAAAATTATTTGCAACTCAATCTTGGCCAACCATCTTTGAGAAAAACCTGACAGATATCAAAATAATATGATGAAAACTGGATTATATCCAAAATTTTATAATTTTAAGAAATTAAAAACTCAAAATCTTGCAAACAGTTCAAGCAAGTAATTACAGTCAAGGACAATGTGAGGAAACAAAATCTTCTTTCAAAGAATTGGATATGCAATCAACAAACACCAGTCTTCATTTGAAATAAATGGAATTGTGCATGTCAATTTTGGGTACTGTTCATGTTAATTGTGCATGCCAAATTGGCATAAACAACAACCTTCTTTGAGATTATATTTAGGTTATTCTACATATTCTTTTGGTCTATAATAATTAACATATTTAAATCATAATATTGTTAAATTTAAAGCTGCTATTAAGTTCTTCTCAATTTACTAGACAATAATAGTTTAAGTAGGATCACTGAGAGAAACAAAATCACAAGGTACACAAAATTTTATTTTGGGAAACCCTCATGTGGGAGAAAACCCAACAAAAACTTCCTTAATATAGATTGCCAATACAATTCCAAGATAAAAGACACCACCAAGAATAACCAAGAATGAGCAATGCACCTCTCTCTCCTTCTTCTGGCAACTGCAACTTCCTTCAAACTTGTGCACTATATGCGTGACTTGAGTGAGTGTAAGAATGAGGCATCATCCTCTCTTATTTATAATAGATGATAGGCGTTAGGGTTGTGTCTCTTCACCAAGCTGGGCCAACTTCTTCAATTAGTGGCTAGAACCACTTTAATTAGCCCTAGGGGCTGACCTTTGAATTAGCATCAATCAATTAGTGTTTGACCTATCCACAAAAGGCGATTTGGTCATACATAATTCCTAACATGATAAATCCACAAAAGGAGATTGATCTATAATATAATAACTCAATAATAAGTAGAATATTCTTCACAGTTACAATATTTCAACACTCCCACTTAATACGAAGGGTATTCTACAACATCATAAGGAGACAAAGAGGGAAGCAACATCATCAACATCTGGAACACTGACTTGCACATCTATAAATCATTGATTTTTTTTCTCATCATCAATAACATCATTGTTCACAACATGGAGCTGGAATAGTATCATCATTCACAACATGGAGCTGCAATGGCATCATCATCATTATTCTTTGCATCAACATCAATTAGTATAATACTAATACAACATCATCAATCGGTACAAGACTGATACATCATCATCAACATCTTCAACATGAAGCTGAAGTAGCATCATCATCATCATCATCATCTTCAGCATGAAGCTGGAGCATCAACATTAATAACATGATGCTAGAATAATAATATCACCAACACGAGGCTGTAATGATCCCAAGCCAAATTCTTTCTTGGAATCACTAACTACTACTGATTTATTGAGTTATTAAGTGCATACAAGATTCATCAACACATGGAGATCACAATATATTCAAGATGTAGAAGCACAAACAAAGATCTGACCTTTTATTATGAGAAATGTAAGATCAATACAATAGATGGCCGATCTGGCATAAACCTCAGATGGTCGTACAAGCAATAGATATGAGCTGCTACAAAATGCTCCCGCTAATACAAAATAATGCCTCCAA
>ML777490.1:0-10568 GCA_009831015.1 Picea engelmannii | reverse complement strand
ATTGAATCCATCTTAGTATCCAACTTAGATTCCATTGAATCCATCTTAGCTTCCATTGAATCCCTCATCTCTTGTAGTTCATCTTTGGTTACTGTCTTATTTTGTAAATCATTTATGTCCCTACGCATTTCTTCACCTTCATCTAGAGTCCAATTAGGATTTTCTGGAGGCTTATTCGATGTAGAAGGTCCCTTTTTGTGTGGCATGTTGGCCAAATATCACTTTTGAGTCTTGATTTTGAGGTGGTTCTGCTAGACAATATTAATTCTATTCTATCTCCCAAGTTTTGGCCCTTCTGGGTATGAAACTTTCTTTTAGGTAGTTCTCTGATATTTCTTCTCTGCAATGCCACAGGTTTGATCAAAATTGGATGTGCCAAGTGGAATTTATGGTAACTTCCTCACAAATTGCTGATTTTTGGCCTTTCCAGGAGATCTCACTTGTATAGAATGCCCCACACAAAATAATTGATATAAAATTCTAAAACTCACACCCAAAATACTATAGACTGTCCACGATCCAATGCAACCAGTCCCACTCAATTTGGACACTCTAGAAAGAAGTTATGCTTGTTTTACCTAGAACACCTTCTTGATGATAGTGAATAGGACTAGTCAGATACCCTATCTTACACAAGGTGTATCTACAAATTTAAGATGACCCAGAAGCTGAACTTTTAACCACAGGTACTTTACTAATTTTTTTAAATGGCCTCCAGAGGACATGGTCTGAAACATTACATAAAAAAATTTATATCGACAATTCCACAATGACTCATTTCAGGATGATTCCAGAACCCTATCTTGTACAGGATGCATATCCGAAAGTATAAGGCCTCAGGAGATTAACTTTGAACCCAACGTACCTTGATCTGTCTATTAAATACCCTCCAAGAGGTTCCTTCTGAAACGTTGTAGAAAAAAAGTTATAGCGAAAATTCCACGGTGTCTCAGATGTAGCAGCGAAACCCCAAGACCTTGAGCTCTGATACCATATGTTAAGAACCAAACATCAATATAGCATAGAAAAACCTCATGAAAAGTAATCAACGCCTTGAAAAAGAGATAATTTCAGATAATAAGCCTCTTCAAGTGGGCAACCTCCTTTTACCCCACTTAAATGTTCAAGTACAAGATGATTCAAAATGAATATGTCTCCTTGGTATATATAGGAGACTAGGAGGTATAATTACAAATAATGGCCTAAAGACGAAATAATTAAAATAACATTACTAATCTAAATTACAACTAATGGCCTAAAGCCGACATAAAGAAAATAGCATTACTAATCTAATATGCCCCAATTAAGGGGTAATGATCCAATATTAGGGCTTAACAGGATATCTGTGAACTGATCAAAGAAATTTATATGTTCGGCCGTGGTCAAGTCCCCTTCCCTTGTAAATTTAGGTAAGTTTTTCATGTAATTTTCAAGAAGGTCATGAAGAGGGACAAGAAGGACCATAGGTGCATATCTGGCAGCTACTTTAGTGAAAACCATGGGAGGCGGGGGTAGCCCTTGGTTCCCCCCTCCTCCTCCTAGAGCCCCTCTACCTCCTCCTCCTAAAAACCCTCCACCTCCCCCTCCGACGACTGCCATCGATACTATTGGATAGGAAAATGTTGCATTATACAGAGGGTTCTTGAACATTAAAAGTGAATCTTTAGCTTCTTCAAGAGATGAGAAAAATGAAGGGGGAAAAGGGATGCGATGACTTGGTTCCTCAGATTTGCAAGAGATGTAATTAGGGGAACCCACAGGTGTGGAATTTGAGTATATGGTATACTCTTCAAGACTCTGCGAGGTTGGGAAATCTAACTGAAGAGTCGGTGGGATATCGATCGTTGTTAAATTTACTGAGGGATTTTCACCTTCATGTACGCCAGAAGTTGTCGGATGAATTTCATTTTTAACTTCAGGGAGAGCTAAAGTTGGGTTGAGGGTTTTAAGGGGGGATTCGTGCGAAGTTAGAGGTTCAAAAGAAATCTTGGCTGTGGGTTGTGTATGCCTAAGCTGGTAGACTACAGTGGTTGGCTTAAGGGAACCTCTTGTTTTCAGTATTTTTTCGGGATAGAAAACGGGCGTGCTCTGTTTACCATCCGGGTTTTGTCTGGTGTTCCTTCGACTGGATGCCAACTTACTTAAACATGGTGTCACCAAGTGAATGATAAAAAATATCCTTTAGAAGGTGTTCACTCTTTGTTCACTATCAAAGGGTAGAAACTTGCAAAAATGTCGTTCTCTGAGGGAAAAGGTTTTGTAACTTCGGTCCTCGGCAACGGCGCCAGGGCAGATTGTAATGGAATTTATTCAATATCCTCCTTAGATCCGCCATGCAGGTATATATCAATGAAAGCCTGTAGGTTGTATGGGAGGGAGGACACCACACACTTTTTTCTCTCGTGGGTGCCTCTAATTCATACAATCGCTGAAGGTTTTTCTTTCGACTGGGCCAAACTGTTGTCGGACAGTCTAACCAGTTGAATTACCGAATATCGAGCGCAGAAGGAGAGTGGGAAAGCAACTTCATTTTTCATGTCCGCTTACATCATGGACATTATTTTTTGATGAAGCCTTTCCCTCTAATGAGCTGGAGCTAGACTCCATCTAATGTTGAACCTATTCATGTCTATCACTCGAAATTTTGGGAGGATAAGGCCAAAGAATTCATATACAAGATTTTCAACTGGGTAATGGTACCGATGCATGTCTCCATCCTCGATAACCCACCTCCCATGATTTCAGATAGCATCACGGCCAAATTGAGTAGTGTGGCTGACTGGTATGTAGAAGCGGAGTTTTCATACATCAGGGTTTTCGGTGCCTCTGTTCCCCCATATGCTCTACCACTATTTGTGCCGGATAAGATGGTATGTCGTGAAATCACTAGGCAAACTGTGCTCAGTGGCATGAGAACAGAGCTCAAATGTTTTTCGAAGAAGGTATGACCGCCTTTCCCCTTTAATTTTAATACATATTCTTTATTAGATTTCAGACACGTCAAAGCCGAGGCTACGGCCTTAGAGGAATTTAAATTGGTCAACATTGAGTTTAAGAAACATGACCCACATAAGGTCATGAGTAATCAAATGGCGAATTGTGGCCTGAAAAGATACGAACATGAGAATTCGCCTCATGAAGAAATCTTCCAAGGTGAGAGATCCTATGCTGAGGTCCTAAGTCGGATTAAAGCCCTGTCGCCTGGGGATATGGCTAATTTCTTCAAATTTTAGGAACACCGGTGGAGCTGCCTTCCCCCAGTTTTATAGGGTAAGAACCCATAGACTACATATATACAAAAAATGGAAGACAAGGGCTCAAAAGATTCATTTCCTGACTGAGAGGAAAATCAGGAAAAGACATAGGAAAACTAGAACCCTGAACAAGAATATGATATCCCCAACCTAGAGAAAGGAAGCCCATAAGTGGTTGTACTGGGCGAGTTGGTCCAGAGCCAAGTAGAAATATTCCCACAAAGGGTAAGTGTCACACCATCGCCCACATCAAGAAATCCAGACACAGTTTTTATCCCAGAGAAACCATCCAAGGAAATCGACAGTCCCATCGCTTCTATCACTCCTCTACAGTTCACAAAGGGGACCCCCGACACAGGATGGATTTTCGACGAAGAACTAACACCCATTACTATAGAAGAGTTTCCTCTGAAAGAATTTTTCTTCGATAAGAAGAGAAAGGCCATTGTGAAGCAAGAGCTTTACCGGGAAGTGGGCATAGTAGCCAAAAAATTCAAAATCCTAGCCGATGGGAAGGCCATGAAAAAGGAGGAATTCACCACTCAGATAGCAGGGATTGTAATGTGTCCAAGGTCGAGCCCTGTTGTAAATCATGTCTATAAAGTATAAAGCTTGCATAATGAATTGTAATTATGTTTTATAGGCTGGTGAGCCAAGTTTATATAAGCTGGTGGGCTTATGTGTTATTAGGCCAGAGAGCCTAAGTGTTAAGGATGGGAGCCTGCTTTTGTACATGTAATCATGCAGGACATTAATAAAATATAAACACCCCTGTGTGCAGACCGACCACGATGACTGAGTGATGGGGGACTAAGCTTCCACAGAATGGGTAAGGGATTTGGGGGCTATAAGGTTGGAAAGAGAGGCTAAGTGTTGAGCCTAGGTTCTTAAGTCCTTAGGAATAATATTTTAATATTATTCCAAAAGCCATGTGAAATATATGTTTTTATCCTAAGTCCTGGGAGAGGCAACACATGCAGCTCCAAGTGTGCAAAAGGGAACACATTAAGCTCTAGAAAGACAAGTGTCGACCCGAGTGCATGAAATTAAAAGTTGAAGCGTCAGCTGAGTTTGGGGCTCCTCCTCCACTCTGGCATCCATCTTTCTAAACCGGGTGGCTATGTGTCCAATCTCTGCGTTAATTCCTAGTCACGTAGCTATGAAGCCGGTGTTACCTGAACCGTGTTGTGTCTTAGTGGCCTGTTGCCATATTCTGCCATCTGAACCACTTGAGTCGGTGTTCGACCTCTACATGGATTGAGCCATGTCACAAACCCATGGACTGAGCCATGTCACCTGTGCATCCTGTGAGCCCAGCCTATCCGCTCTTGGATAGTCGAGTTTGTACCCGAACTATCTTGGGTTGCTTCCTTCTGTGTTTCCTGAGTGGAATTGACTAGTAGTTGTCATTGTTAACCTGAACTTCCAGGAATTGAGTTGGAAAATGGTTGAAGAACCGAGTTATCAGGCCCGTGGTAGAAGAGGCAGGTTGTCAGGCCTATGAGCAGCTCTCTCCAGGTGAGAGAGTCTGCTGGGAAGTGGTTTTCTCCCAGAGAGAGTCCAACACCAGCTACAGAGCTCTGAGAATTCTTGATCCAACCTATTTCCGAGACCCAGAGAGGGAGGTGAAGCACCGATGGACTGTTCTTGTGAAGGTGTATACTCCTGGGTGGAACAAGCATGTGGGGAATGAGAGTTCGTGAGTAGTGGGCATAAGAAGACTCCTGGAGAGAATCCTTTCAGTTGCTCTGTGCAATTGTCCCTGTAACCTCAGCCTAGAATAGGATTCCTTGCCTTGGGTGGAGCTTAGTCCCAGCTCGGGGGTGACCCACTGTTGAGCATGATGAGCAGTGTGGTCTAAGGCTGGGAGGTTCGTGGAAGGCCTGCACATGGTTGGTGGAATTACCACGGTTTAAAAGATAAGTATCAACTTATGCTTAATATTATGTTTTGCATACCTGTGATGCTTATATGTATCATGTATTTTGTTGTGCATATGATTTATTGTTAATGATAGGGATTATTAATGTTAGCAACAATCTTGTGCTTACTCTGAGTTAAATGTGTTTAATATGATTTAAATGCATGTTATTAATTAAGTATGAGAATGATGTTTTTCTGCACAGTAGCATTTGCCCGTCTAGTGGGATGATGGTCGAGGGGCATTATAGGGATGTTGGGGGTTTTTGATATAGTCAACCATTATTCCATTAGATCTCTAAAGGAAAAGTTAAAGTGGAAGAACTGCTTGATCAATAAATTTGAGGCTAAGCTAGCTACAATAGAGGAAAATTCCAGAGATTAGGTGAACGCAGGTCTAGAGCAAGCCAGAGCAGTCGATCAAAAGGAAATTGAGCAGCTCAGAGCCGATCTCGAGAAAATACATCAGTTGGCCCAGACCAGCCAAGCATAGGTAAGACAACAAGAAAAAATGATAAGGCAGTTACAGGTAAAGTTGAATTCTGCTAAGAGCCAGGTTATAGATATTGGGATATTCCAATCCCAAGCCATTGAGATCCGAAAGAGAATGCCAGTAGCTCAACAAGATTTACTTGCTAAAGTGGAATCCATCCAAAACCATTGCTAGACCATTGACCAAGTGCTGAAAGGCATTTATTTGAGAGAAAGAGAAGCTGGGGTGGCTCGGGTCGATTTCCAAGAGGTTGTTATAGCCACGATGAAAAAAGAAATGGTCAGTAGTTCCAGACTTTCCATCCCAGAGAAAACCAGAGGAAATATCTTGTTGAAGGTGTGGGAGCGTAATATATCAGAAAACAAATAATGAGCTAAAGAAATGAGAAAATCTTGTGAAGAAACTTTCATCTTGATAAATGAAAGTTTTTGGATCTCGATAGGGAAAGAAACGTTGGGACACTGGGCCAGATCGATATAGCCAAGCACATGCTCGATATCAAGGAGAATGAGGAAAAAGAGCAGGCTGAAATATCACAGATAAGCCAGATTGATATTTTCCAAGTGGATAAATGGTTAATAAAACCAAGTGTACAGTTATGTTCTATCATCACTGAAGACCGACAAGTAGGAGAAAGGTTGCCACAATTAGCGAATGATTGTTACACTTTTGAGGCAAACAACCAAACAGAGCCTTCAAAGTTGATAGCCCAATTGATCGAAAAGTGTGTCAATTGCATTGGGCAGGCGAAAGGGCATGTGTCTAGTGTCAAATGATGACAAGTGTTATTTGTTCTATTTCTGGAGAAAGAAGAGTAAAGAAAGGAAGGTGCTCTGCCCACATGAAGGAGGACAAAGACAAATAAGTGAAACGCTTAAATTTCCCATCTTGTAACCGAAAACTTCTGGAACGATTGAAATGTTAATGTTTAGAAGTTTGTATAAATATGCATTTTGAAGTGAGAATAGTGGCTGGATCTTTCTTGGCCGATTGTAATAGAGACTTTTTTCCTTTTGAAAATTAATACAAAGTAATCCGAATATTCCTGATTCCGTGAAGACTAAGTTATGAGTTTTGTTTTCTCTGTTATCTTATATTAAATTTCATTTCGCATATATATCTCTGATGAATGCTTAGCTTCAATTTAGTACAACTTCTACTGTGGTGACCAGTTGTTTAGTCATATAATCGTTTGCAGTTTTCCCTCTGTATCGACTATCAATAGGTACAAGACCTGTGAACTTTTTAGATCTCTATATTTTATGCTTCTTCATATTTCTTCTTGTCTTTTTATTCTTCTATTTATAGGGTGAGATTCTCCCTTGATGGGAGCCTCACATTGTCGATAGCTTAATGTTTTCTCACATTTCATACATGATTCTTTAAAAAGTTGACTCAGTTACAGGAGAAGGTCTTTGGTTTGTTGATGCAGATCCCCCTTCCTTCGGGCCGAGATCCACTCAGGATCTTCACTACAACCACGCCGAGGTTAACCGACCCCCTTGTTTAAGCCACAAAGGACTTCGGATTTCAGGGTTTCACATTCCCTAATGTCGATCTCCTCGACTCTTCTACTTGCCAAAACCCAAAATTATGATACGCCGAAATCTCTGACCACGCTCTGCTCCTGTATCGGGTTTTTCACCTTTTCGGGGTTTTGGACTTCGCGATTTCACGAGTCCTGTTGTAAGGCTTCTGGCTCTCTAGTCTCCACAAACCTTGAAACTCCAAAATGATATCTCCAACAAGATCAATGGCTATAAGCCTCCCTTCGATCCGACGACCCACGTGATTTTGGAATTTCGGGTACCGGGAGTCCAAGACTCTCGATCCCAGAACACTGTCCTCTTGGGTTCTCGAATCCTGAAACACCTAATTTCTGAAACTTCCTTTCACACTATTTCACATTTCATGAATTTTGGGGTTCTCATGTGAAGAGCTCGAATTATTTTCAATAGGAATGCCAAAATCCTGATTCCCGAAATGCCGAAATACCTCTTCACAATATCTCGGATTTCGCAACTTCAAAATCCTAAATACAAGGGCCCAAGCTCCTTGTCCTCAAGACTTCTGGTATCCCGAATCTTGAAATTCCGAAATGATTTCCTTCCCCAGGATTTCACAAACTAGGAGTTTGAAACTCTCGATTCTAAAACACTGTCTCCTCGAGATCCCAGATCCCGAAATGCCAAAATGCCGAAACGCTCCCCGAAAGGTATTTCACATTTCGCGATTTCGAAACTTCTTATGTGGAGTGCTCTACTCCGTATCAACAGGAATGCTGAAACGCCGATTCATGAAATGATAAAAAATATCCTACCGTGATTTTGTATTTCATACTCTCCTTCCCCCTGTGTCCTAATCACACGTCCTTAGGACCTCCAAAATCTCGAATTCCGAAGTTCCAAAATTCTGACCTCGTCACTCTTCCTTTATACATGAGACTCTTTTCACGTTTCGGGGATTTGATCAACCAAAGGGTTTGGCTTGCAATCCAAACTTACGAACTCCGAATCCCTGAAATGATCTGACAACTCCAAAAGATCAAGATCAACGGCCCACGTTGATTCTAGGTACCAAAGTGATGGGTTTGTCTGCCCTTATCCACCTTGCATTTTTTGTAGATCCTACAGTCCTCGCTATTTCTTGAGTTCTCCTTGGAGAATTTTGACCGTTCAATTTCTTCCCCCCTGAGCCTCTAAGGGAACTTAGCCTTCTGCACCAAGATCTTCTCCTTATCTTCTCTTGAATACTTTGAAAACGCCACTCCTCCTAAGCTTTCATGCAACTTCGAGTCCCCAGAAGACTCCTGCATGCACTCCTTGCAGAAATCCTTCAAATATTTCTAAGTATTTGAATCTCTCGACTCTGTGCAACTCCTCTATAGCAACAGTCCTTCCACTATCTACCTTAGTTGATAAGTTCTAACGTCTCAACCAGCTTGCACATACCTTGCACAGCTTCTGTGATTTTCTTGCACTTCTAATGAGAACAACGATATCCCTCCTGAGCTTTCAGAGATAAACTCTGAACCTTCGTCAACGCACTCCTTGCGAACATTTCACTGCACTTCTTGCTAGAAATTCTCACTCAGGATGAGAAGCAATTGAAACTCATTCCCTCTCTCTCTCAGAATTCAAACATCCAACTTAAAAACATACATTCACATACAACATAATAACAAATACATGACAGAGAGAGTAAGAAACTGTAAACAGACCATTCAACATGTGTACATAGAAAACATAATAACACCATGAGTCTGAATCAAAGCTTCATATATTAATTCAAGCTTCTGTACATTGGTCTCCTCTACAAATCTCCTGCTACATCTCCCATCGTCGCTTTCCCAATGAACTTCTCTGATGTTTAGTTTGTAGAATTCTTCAATGTACTCTGTCACTGTCATCAGCTTCTGTCTCAAATTCTTCATCCTCCGAAATAGAGTAATTTGATAATCGTTGGGTATGAATTTGGCTTTCATCTTCACAACCATTCTATCCCAAATCTTGATTTTCTGCTTTCCTTTATAGTGTTTGTCAGCCTGCTTTTCATCCCACCATAATTTTGCATTCCCTTTAAGTCTTGTGACAACGAATCTTGACCTTCTTGTCTTCCTCGACATCCTCATAGTCAAAATATTTATCCAGAGCTCTCAGTCTAGAATCTCTTCAACATCTAGGTTTCCCTCATACATGGGAATCTCCATTTTTTCCCTGGAACCTATCCTTGCAATAGCCATGAATAGGCGTTCATATACTGCATCTTTGGCTGCAACTTCTTCTCCTTCATGTCCAGCTTCATTTTCACTTTCAGCCTCGCTGATATCCCAAGCGTTGACTGTGCGCCTCTGTGTTGTCTACATGGCATCAAGCCTAGCACGTAGTTCACGCATTTCCCTTTCCACTCTTGGATCAGGCATTGGCATGGGCCTATCTCTTCTTCTTGGTGGCATGGCTGAGAAATTTCTCTTTTCTCTGCTACAGAAAGAAAATAAATTATTTTGGGCTCTGATACCACTTGACGCAGATTCCCCTTCCCTCGGGCCGAGATCCTCTCGGAATCTTCACTACAACCACACCAAGGTTAACCAACCCCCTTTGTTTAAGCCACAAAGGACTTCAGATTTCAGGGTTTCACGATCCTTGATGTCGAGCTCCTCGATTATTTCGCTTGCCGAAACCCAAAATTCCGATACGTCGAAATCTTTGACCACACTCTGCTCCTGTATCGGGTTTTTCACCTTTTCGGGGTTTCGGACTTTGCGATTTCTTGAGTCCTATTTTAAGGCTTCCGTCTCTCTAGTCTCCACAAACCCTGAAAATATGAAATGATATCTCCAACGGGATCAATGGCTATAAGCCTCCCTTCGATTCGATGGCCCTGAACGAGGTAGTTTGTCCACTACTATATCAACAAACTCTTCCAACAAATTCTGGATTTCCTTTGGTAAATCATCGACTCTTGTACTGGTTAAAACAATTCTAGGCTTCCTGACCATAATAAATTGCGTATCTTCCTTCTTTTTAACCTCCTTAAGAAGTTCCTTCCCACTCATGAGAAGTACAATGTTGCTCACCTCTGGTTTCACTTCTTTATCCTCAATCGACATCAACATGTGAGTTCTCCCATTCTTCTCCAGGGTGTATGTGTTCTTTCTCCCATCATGAATCACATTCCTGTCATATTGCCATGGTCTACCTAGCAATAGATGAAAAACATCCATGGGAATGACATCACATAGTATTTCATCCTTATATCCTTTATTTTAAATTTAGCTAAACATTGTTTAGTGACATTTACCTGATGTCCTTTTTGTAGCCACGAAACTCTGTATGGGCTTAGATGTTCAATAGTCTCCAGCTCCATCTTTTCTACCATCTTTGTAGAAACGAGATTAT